>OZ022243.1:18453997-18611497 GCA_963978895.1 Erpobdella octoculata | reverse complement strand
TTGCGGATGAAAAATTTTATTGAATTTTCATCAGTGCATCAGAAGTTACATATTAATTGGCAAAAAAAGAATTACAATGCAAATCTTTTTACCAAAGGTCCAGACAAAAATTACTGAAAAAATACTTTCATTTCATTCTTAGACCATTTCATCAACCAGCTGAAAGTTCGGTTCAAAAAAGAGGACGATTTCCATAATAAAAGCAATTTCTCAGAGTTATCCTTGTAGCCATGAAAAAATCTCGCAGCCCAAAATCATAAAAGTAGCCAAGCTGTTAGAGCATGGCTTGAACAGTTCAAATTTATAGGTTAAAACATAGAAAAGTCTCATTTGGTCACTCCCACAAAAAAGCCTACCATGGGACATAAAAGAAGACGTTCTCTTGGAAAAAAATGTTTTGTTATCTGTGATAAGAGATAACTTTTTTCCGTCTGATTGAGATGATCTTACTATCAAATACTGCAGCTAAAAATCATTTTCAACTTTGAAGAAACTGAAAAAATTAAGTGTCTTGTGTTGACGTTGCTTCAGAAAGAAACAAAATACCGAAAAAAGGAAGAGAGAAAGAAAAAGAGAAAAAGAGAAAAGAAAAAGTTTTATTTTATTTTCTTTAGTTTGGTTTTACTGAATAAAAAAATTCAAGATATTTTAGAACGGGCTGCATACCGACAGTAATCAAAATTTAAAAAAAACTAAAAATAAACTTTTGAGCTATCACCCTCGTAATAGTCGCAACCGCTGGAGAATAATCGAATTGTGAGGTTCAAATAACTTCTAACTCTATCAAGTCGAGTAATAGTTACTTCAATTATCGGAAAGACAGTAGTTAAAACGTACAAAAAACGAGATAATAATTAATTGCTAAACGACAACGTTTCACGAGTGCAAGCTCTGCAAAAAACAAGCGCAATTCTGATTTCAAATTAACGCTTACAGGTTCCGCGCAAACGTTCAAATTCCATTGAATTGCGTCATCACGTGACAAAGCTACTACGCGCCCTAAATTAACATTCAATGTTAATGTGGCGCCGCTGCACGCATTTAAATTAAAACATGCGCCACGTAACTATAGAACAATGTGGATCGGCATGCACGCTGTGTTTCAAATACCGGCGTGACACTCTCTAAAAAAATTCCTGAATCCCCGGCTGCATATTTACAAAGCCGTACCGGTTCGCAACAGGCCACGCCCCTTCATTCCCACATCCACCTGCCGCGTGGTTAATGTATGCTGGTGAATTAGATTCAAGGCATGATGCTGTTTTTATTTATTTAATAAAAATAAGTATATGTGATTAAAACACCAAAAATGCTAAATTTATGTCCAAAGCCAATTTGTATTAGAACGTTGCGTCACTTGTTTGTGTAAAGGCAATATACTCATAGTTTAGTACTTTAATTTTTTAAGTAACTAAATTTCATTATTCTTTTGTGCATTATTGGTGTATTGTTCATTGACTTCATTTTGATATCATTTCTTATTGGATCGTCTACATTAAAGAATGAACGACTCAACTATTACAACGCTTTTGACTTCAAATTTTCCACATAAACGTACTCTTGAAGACAATACACAAATCAATTAAATGATTGGCTATATAATACGTTGCAACTATAATATAAGAAATTACAAGTCTATTAAAGGACCTAAAACCAAATACTGAAATGTCGATCTGTGATTATGAAACTTGAAAAATTAGAAGCGTAAAAAATCAGAAATAAATATAAAAAATTAGCAATTAAAAAAAAATTATGTATTCATTATTTAATTTAATCTTAAGAGCGCTGTCTATAAAAAAAGTGTTTTTTACTTATACTTATTTTTATTAAATGAACAAGAACAACATGCCTGTAAACGTAGAGGAATATGCTTTCTAGCGATTCGTAACGTTAAAGTCGAAGTTATTTATAACACAATATTTCTCAAATTTATTTTAACCTAATTATTCTTCCTTGAATATAATCTTTTAACTGGACTCAAAAAACTGAATTATCTCACTTTGTAGAATTTCGCACGGTTCTAACAAATCTTTTGTTAATTCCAATTTCTCTCTGCAGCATGTCTCTTCAAACTTTTATTATCTTCTCGAACACTCAACTTTTAACACACTGTCTAAATTCTCAAAATTCATACACAAATAATATTTCTTATCTTAATATTAAAAATCCGGAAAAAGATATATATATATATATATATATATATATATATATATATATATATATATATAAATTCCTAGATAAAAAAAATAATAAACACACACACACGTACACACATACATATATATAAAAACATATATATATATGACTTATTGTTTCGACATATCCAATCATAATAAAATGCACACATAATAAAATAAAATAAACAAATACTATGAAAATACGTAAGATGAATCATCTTCATCTTACATATCCCCCCTCTTCGAAAAAAGAAACGCGTCATTGTTTCTTGATTACATCGTCACTCTCTTTACGACTAAGAAAGTCAGCACCGATGTTCTCCTTGCCTTTGAAATAGTTTACTTTCAACTTATTCTCAATCTCTATCTCTCTGCGTGCTGTGTCAACAGGGCGGGCATCTCCGAAGATTGCCGAATTCAACTTTCCATCTTTCCCCACCTCTCCATTTTGTCCTCTAGGCAGAAGATTGAGCCTTGGTCTTTCTTTTGGCGGATTCAAAGCTTGAACTTTTGCCTCAACTTTATTTCCTACCTTTGAAATGGCAGACGTGTTTCTTTCCTTGCTTTGGTACAGCTCCGAGTTAGCCGACGATTTTCTAAAATTTACCCGATCATTCCTCTGAGTGCTGTCGTAGTTGGAAGCGGATTTCTGTGGTTTCCGACCAAAGCGTTTTCCTGCCGCCATTGCATCAAAACCCTTACCCCTTCAACATTTCCCAGCACGAGATCGCAGAGTAGGTTTTTCATGCATACCACCTCTCTGGTTCCTCTGAACCAGTCTGTTTTGATTTTTACCACTGCTGTTGGAGCTACCCGAACTGTGCCGTCGATCAAAACACAAGGTCTTGTTCTTCCGGTCATCTGACGCGGGTGCACTAATGATTCCTTTACCATTATGGCAGTACAGCCAGTGTCCCTCAAAACATTTACCGGTTTTCTGTTCACAAACCCTCTGGTTAATTTAAATTTTTCTCCTGAGTGAAAACAACCATCCGCTATTACCGGTGAAAAGCATCCACATTTTAATTGGACCTCATTCAATTTACCATCCAACACCATGACCGCGCATGCATTCACTACTCCAGAATCTTTGCATGGTGGTGTCAAGTTGGCCTCTCTACGCGCTTGGCACATGACTGGAGTTGCTTGAGTGCCGTGACTGTAGTCCCTCGCGATCTGTCCAGCGTGATGACAATCCTTTACAATGCCTTAAATCTAATTCACCAGCATACATTAACTACGCTGAAACATGGAATTCTAGATATACTGACAATATAATGTCAGTATATCTAGAATTCCATGGCTGCAGGCAGATGTGTGTATGAAGGAGCGTGGTCTGTTGCGAACCGGTACGGCTTTGTAAATATGCTCCCCGGCTGCATTAGTGTTAAAAAACAATAACTTGATGCCGTCACTGAGTTTCATTCCCAAATTAAATTATACACTGCAGTTTCTAAAGACTTACCAGTTTTATTTAGCAATTGTGGTACTTACAGCTGGCACGTAGCCAGAATTTTAAAACAAAGGTGCACTCCTAGTATGAAATGGTGCAGAATTTTTTAAATTTTTATATTAACTTCACCATGTTTGCTTGATTGAGCCATACGTTGAGACCATTTACCACTTATTTATTACGTTATCAAATGGCAGGGCCAACGGCCAATTTACACCATTTGAATGGCGACAAAAACAAATAATATATTAATTTTTATTTTTAAACCATGTTTTTTGTGAACTGAAAAGAAGAAAATAATTTTTCTCTTGGCTCTGTGAGGATTGTTTTTATGGAGGCATGCATTAATTGTAGAACTTCGTTTAACAAACAAGCCATTTATTTTATAATAGTTTATAGTCTTTTAAACTAGGTGTTTTTAGACTGTAATGGCTGTATGTTGGAAGCACCTAAGTAATTCCTGTTGTGGATCATAATTTGATCTTTTCAAGGTTTTCCTCCTCCTTTCTCCTGGCTTCCAAAAACAAGACGGAATTAACAAACAATCCATAAATTTTTGAAACTTAAAACGTGGGGCGCCTTTTATTCAAACTAACCATCTGCTATTTTTAAACAGGATAGAACGCTTTTTTGAATATATATATATATATATATATATATATATATATATATATATATATATATATATATATATATATGTATATAATATATATATATAAATGTTTGTATATATGTATGTATGTATGTATGTCCTTTATGCATTGCTACACCATTCATCCGATCGTAATGAAAGTTTCACACAACCTTGAGAGTCAAGGGGAATCAAATATAGAGAAAAAAAAATTAATCCGTCACAAAATGAGCGGAGCGGAGCTGGTGAGCAAGCGGGAACTATATATATATATATATATATATTCGGGGGTGAGAAATAAAATTCAAAATTGGTAAATTCATAATAAAATTCAAATTTAGGTTATGTAACAACGTTTGAAAGCTACAAGCAGGAATTAGCCAAATCTATTTTATGTTTTATGGGCTAAAAGAAGTTAGGAAAGAATGAAAAAGAGAAAATGAGCGCGTGCGAGAACGGGAATGATGAGAGAGCAAGCATGAGCGAGAACGGGAGAGCAAGCGGGAAAGGCAAAGCGACAGCGAACGGGAGAGCAAACGGGAGCGGAAAAGCGACCGGAAGCAGGAAAGCGGCCAGGAACGGAAAAGCGACCGAAAACGGGAAAGCAAACGGGAGCGGGAAAGCAACCGGAGAAGGAAACCTGAGCGAGAGAGACAAACACTAGAAAAACCTCTAAAAACCCCGGGCAACGCCGGGCAATCCGTTAGTATATATATATATATATATATATATATAGCCATCATTTTTTGGTGATTGTCGGTGGCTCAGTAGGTTAGAGCACTTGCATTTAGGCGAGGCGGTGTTGCCGTAGACACGTGGGTTCGATTCCTAGTAGAGTCGTATATATATATATATATATATATATATATATATATATATATATATATGTATATATATATATATATATATATATATATAAGGGTATATATAAAGACAAGAAAGCAAGTTAAGAAAAACGTGGTAAAAAAGAGTAGTTGAGCGTTCGAATAAAAAAGAAATCAAAAATTAAATATGAAAGGAGACGCATAACAAATGCCATGAACATCGACACAACACAAACAAGCAAATCCGATCAATCATCATCTTCGAAATTACCATCATCATCAACACCATCTTCTTCATTGACATCATCATCATCGCTCATTATCCTTGTCATTAACTACTCTGACATCATCATCACTATCATATACAAGAGTATAATCACTTTCGCAAAGTTTCAATAACAGACAAAAAACGAGTTAAGTCAATTTGAACAAGGCCCTTGAATTTAGAAAAGGTACTCGATAACACAACTTTTTTAGGTAAAGAGTTCCAGGCAGCAACGATCCGGTTAGAGAAAAAATATTTGGTGACATCTACAGAGAACAAGTTGGCTCGCAGTTTATAACAATGACCCCTGGTTTATGGATATTCAAAATGGTGGAAAAAACCTAAAAAATAATCGAGTTGAAATTTTGTGGGTTTATTTGTCGCTTTGGACTTTACATTCAATTAAATTTCTAGATTGATTAGGCTAACTTTGAGTAAGTTATAGAATAAAATCAATTAAACTTTAAAACCTTTTTTAGAATTTAAAAATTTTATGTAGAAAAACCAGCCATTAATTTTTAGTTTATTTAAAAATTTATAATATAAAATATTATATTGATTCGAAAATAATTTATATTTTAAATCCTCGCAATCGAGTTGAAATTAAGTGGGTATATTTGTCACTGCGGACTTGACATTCAGGCTGATTGGACAACATTTAAGAGAAATTTAGAAAAAAATTAATTAAAACTATAAAAATTTTAACAGATTACAAATTTTATGTTGAGGAACGAAATTTGAATTTTTAGTTTATTTAAAGAAAGCAACATTTTATTACTTTTAATAAATTATAAGACCAATCTAGAAAACCCCGTTATACGATTAGCAATGTCCTAACAATATATATATATATATATATATATATATATATATATATATATATATATATATATATATATATATATATATATATATATATATATATATATATATACATATAACTGCTTAAAACCTGGTACTGAAATTTTGCATCCGTCTTACTAAAAAACTCATCAACCATTTTCCTTAATTCCATAATTTTTGAAGCGTACGCATCTCCTTTTTCTTGTATTCCAATATCTTCACAGGAGTAACCAAGATATTCTCTGGGGACTGTAAAACAGGATTTAGTAATATAAACAATTATTGATTTATACATAATTTTTGATGTCTGTGTGTATATGTTAAAACTTCGCGCAACGATGTTAAGTGGTGCTTCCACCGCACAACAAAGGTAGATATATACCTTGAAAATCTTTAAAAATATCCGTCTTTTTTGACAGTTTATCACTAGTTATTGATGACAATTTAAAATCATTGATAAAAAATTACTAACTTGTTGTGACAGCGCATCTTTTGAAACAGAATATTACTGAACAGATCCAAAAAAATAAACACAATGATATGCAGCATATGGTAAACACTGCTGTGAACATATCATGACACATTTGCTCAGCATATTCCAGCATTTCTGCAACAAAGTTTTTTTAATGTTAGCGATAGCTCCACAACGTCAACAAACTGTTAAGGCATATGACTACAATGTAGGTTATATATAAATCAGTTGAGAAAAAAATTATGATCAGAAACTGTTGTCGTTGTAAAACAAATGAACTGTAAAAACTTTGTGTTTCACAAAACTTTTATATTTTCTAATTTGGCAGCTTCTAATTTTTTGCAAGTTATTTTTTGATGATAATAAATCTATAAAATAGAAAAACATTGACAACAGCCCTCTAAATACTTAATATGTTAAATATGTGAGGATTGAAAATATAAATAACTTTATAATCAATATGGAAGAAACAAGTTGTTATTATGAATTTTTGAATTGAATATTGTTTTTTTAATAAACTAAAATCTGATGGTTATTTACTTAAGAAAATGTGTAGTTTTGTTAATTTTTTGAACTCAGTTTTTATTTCATTCAAATTTTGTCCAGTCGAAGTAAAAATTCAAGATAATTTAAAATTCTTGACAACAAATAAATCCACTAAATATCTACTCAATTGGATAGCAGAATGCTGTTTTTTCAAGCGTCAAAGGGTTCCAGAGTATGGCTCAAGCAAGCAAGCAACATTGAATTTGTCAATTTCCTTTACATTATATATTATAATACAAATAATCATTGTTGTAACGAAAATTTATATAAACTTTGCCGTCGTGTATAAAAAACAAACTGTGGAAATTAAAATTAACCTACTTTGCGTTTTTTTAATTTTATTAAGTTCAGTTTAAATAAAATATAAAATAAACTAATTACAATTTTAAAAAATCAAATTAATTTTTTTTTAAATAGGATAGCAAAAAGTAGTTGAAATTTTAATAATTGAAATACAAGTTTTTGTTTTAAACAATTAAAACTAAAAAAAAAAATTTATAGACTTAGCATTATCAAAAAACGACTTGCAAAAATAGTAGCTGCCATATTAAAAAATACAAATTATTTTGAAAAAATATTTCTACGGTTCACTTGGAAACCAATTAAAATAGAATTCCCGTTTGAAAATACATACCTAAACATTCGTTTCGTAATCTTTCGTAATAAGCATCAACGTTTTTCGATATTTCTTCTGACTTCTTTGAATCTTTATTGCTTTGTTGAAAAGTTCCTTCTTCACCTGTTACTCGGTTTTGCTTTTCATTTTCTTCTTCAGGAATCTCAACTTTGGCAACATTACTTTCTTCTTTGCTAGGGAACGTAAGCTAAAAATAAACATATGTATGCTTTTATGTACCAAATAAAATTAATTCTATAAATAATTAACAAAAATCCTGCTAGCCTTTTAAGGTTGTGAGTATTTTAGAAAGGTTCAAGTGACAATATCATATTACATGCATTTACTCATCGCCGCAGGGAAAAAACTGATGTTTTATGAAAAACGCTACCTGCTAGAGCATCAGTTACTCCAAGAAAGCTCAAATCAAAATCTATTTTCATCTACTGAGCATCATTTGTAGTTCTGCTCTATATTGTACTTACCGCATTATCTAACCTCAACCTTGCGTAAATTTGGCACAAATCTGCCTCCTTTATGGAAAACTGACAAATACACACTGGCAATAAGTAGTGATCTTGTAATAACTACATATCTAAATCGCGTTTTATGGCTCGTCTGCCTAAATACAAACCTATCTCTACCATCTACATAGGTATGCTATAAACCCTTCCTTCGGCTATTATCTTTCTGCCATTCTATGTATAAACAAGTAAAGGAAAAAACGAGTTTTTTAACACAAACTTTGATTTCAAATACACTCGATGTGTGTCTGTCTGTGTGTATGTATACGAAAGATGTTCAAATTACGTTGTTTTTTTTTTGTTTTTTTTAATTGAATCATGCATTGTCACCCAATATAAAGATATGCTGAAAGTTTCAGCTTCCTAGCTAGTCAAAAAGCTAGTTAAATTTCACTTGCAGGATTTGTGTACAGAGAAAGCCACACACACACACAAACAGAGATTGTAACCTAAATAAAAGTTTGTAAAAAGGATTTAATAGAAAAGCTTATTAAAACCAATTGATCTAATTTAAATATATATATATATAATTCCTGATGACGCAATTGCCAGTGAAATTTTTTCCGTGATCGTATGGTCGCCAAAATAATTGAAATAAGAAAAGTTTTGTCTGTACATTCCGTTCTCTGATTTGCAATTGCTTGCATAATTGTGTCATATATAATGCGTTGTTCAGGGACCAATGTCGAAAAATTCTTCTTGACAAATTTATCTAAATTATCGAAATCAAAGTTAGTTTCACGTAACAAATCACGATCACAAGCATCATTTCCATGTCGATTTGGTGCACACATTCCCAATTGGACCAATCCTTTGTTAGCAATTGCTAAATACGTATCTTCAATAGAAACCAACGCTTCATTATACACATTTTGTGTGAATTGCATGTTCAGACTCGTTGCTCGCAAAAGACGTAGGATGTCTTCACTCATGTAATTTTTGTAATTTTCCCAAAGATTTTTCGGATTAGAAGCAAAACATGTAGTCAATATTATTGCTGTATCCCAATGGGCATCATTTTCAAGTAGATTCAATTTTTGGCATGTCTCTCGATTTTTCGCACATACTTCTCCATATACTGTTCTTAGTTCTTGGAAGGATCTTGGTCCACGTACGTTAACTAACAGTAATCGCAAGTAGAAACATTCTTCATTATTTGGATGAATTGTATAGAGACGGCCTAAAGTGTTAGACGAATTTAAATTCGGATGTCTTTCAACTAGTTTACAACGTTAAAACGTTTTTGTTGAAGCATTCCAAGTGTAGTATTTTGGTACTTCTGTGTAAATACATTTTTTATATTAATAAAAATTTATTAATTGTTTTTTATTTATTTATTCATGTATTTATTTATTAATTTATTTATTTATGAATTAATTTATTTATTCATGTATTTATTTATGTATTTATTAATTAATTATTTAATTTATTTATTTATTTAATTATTTATTCATTCATTCATTCATTCATTCATTCATTCATTCATTCATTCATTCATTCATTCATTCATTTATTTATTTATTTATTTATTTACTCATTTATTCATTCATTCATTTATTTATTTATTTATTTATTTGTTTATTTTATTTATTTATTTATTCATTTATTTTTTTAATAAAAAAAATAGAATAAAATATCAATAATTTTTTAAATTTTGAATTAATTTAAGTAAAGTAAATATTTTTCAATTTATTTAATTTTATAAAATTATATAAAAATGTATTTATATAATTATTTATTATATATAAAGTTATTTACCATAGATAGCAGATCATCACACAAAACGTCTTACTATGCGGCACACAACTTTCCGAAATTACTAGGCAGAACATCAAAGGTGCTTCGCCAACTGTATAAGGCTAAACAACATTTTTGGAAGAAATACCGATTTACCCAAGAACAGACAGACAAAGACAGATACAAAAAATTCAAAAAATTATGTGCGGCTGCTGTAAAAAGGACCCAGTCTTACACAGAACAAAATTTGATCTCTACAAAAAAACTTGGAAATTTCTACAGATACGTAAACAAAAAACTATCTTCACAATTGTCCATAAATAGCATTGCAACCAGCAAAAATAATCTTACGTCGAATCCATCAGAAATAGCCAACATTTTCAACGATTACTTTGCTAGTGTGCTTACAGTAGATGATGGTAAAGATCCTAATTTTAAAGACCGAACCTCTGAACTACTGGAAAAGATCTCTTTTACTCCCGATGTTGTCCTTTCAGTCCTAAAAGGTCTCAAAAGCTCATGCTCCTCTGGTCCTGATGGAATACCAAACATCATCCTAAAACGTTGCGCCCACGGTTTAGTAGCCCCACTCTGTCATATTTTCGATATGTCTCTCAAGATGCGCAGGTTGCCAACAAATTGGAAGATTGCTTGCATTTCTCCAATTCATAAAAAGGGCCCGACAAGCTGCCCTTCTAACTATAGGCCAATCTCACTTACAAGTACCTGTTGTCGTGTCATGGAGAAGGTAATCACCAAGAACGTTTTGACTTACTTGTCCACGCACAACCTCATCTCCCATCACCAACATGGATTTCTAAGGCACAAATCTACCTGTATAAACCTGCTTGAATGCGTGTATGATTGGTCATCGTCTCTAGAGAATTGTGAACGTACTGACATCATTTATTTTGATTTTCAGAAAGCATTTGATACTGTTTCACACACAAAGCTGATGACAAAACTGAAAGGATATGGAATATCTGGCGATTTGTTGGCGTGGATTTTCGATTTTCTGAGTGCCCGCACACAGTTTGTTCGCGTTAATAGTCATCACTCTGGCCCAAGAGAAGTTACTAGCGGTGTTCCACAGGGTAGCGTCCTGGGACCAATACTTTTTTTGATATACATTAACGATATTACAGACAACCCAGCCTTTGAACAAGTTTCAGTCAAGCTCTTTGCGGATGACATCAAAATTTACAAAACATTCCAACCTGGAAATTTGGCTATGCAGGATGCGTTGACAAATTGGTGTCCTGGAGTGGGATATGGCAGTTAAATTTGGCCCTAACAAAGTGCTTCGTATGCTCCATCTATGGTCTAGCAAGTAAAGAGCTTGATGTACCCAACTACCATATTGACTCTCATCAACTGGAGATTGTTGGTCACGCAAGGGACCTTGGCGTTGTAATGGAAAATGACCTCAAATTTAAAAAACACATCGATAGTATTGTACATGCGGCATCTGTTAGATTACGGCTGATCAATTTATGTTTCACTACTAAAGATCCAGATCTCTTGACGAGAGCATTTTCCGTGTATGTACGACCACTACTTGAATATTGTTCTTCAGTGTGGAATCCACACCACAGGCATTTGATCGACAGGCTCGAGAGAGTCCAAAGACGATTCACAAGAACAATTCCCTCTGTCAGTCGTCTCCCTTATTTAACTCGCCTCAACATCCTCGGTCTCAAATCTTTGGAACATCGCAGACTCATTGCTGACCTATGTCTATGCTACAAAATTCTAAATGGTCTTATTGACTCAACTTTGGTCACCAGTTTTGAATCGTCTGGTTACCAGGCCACAAGAGGCCATTGTTATAAACCGAGGTCTGGCCTGCACAAGATCGATGCTACCAAGTTCTTCTTTTCCAATCGAATAATAAAATCCTGGAATGCCCTGCCTCACGATGTGGTCAACTCAACATCCTACAGCCGTTTCAGATGTCTGATAAATGAAACCGACCTCTCAAAATTTCTAACACCTAATGGTCAGATTTAAATACCTGATGACTTTATGTACGCTTCTTATATTTTTGCCGATTTAAATACCCGATGACATATATGTTTATTTTGCGTATTTGAGTTACTATTCTTCCTATATTTTTGCTTTGAATTTTGTTCGAACGTACGCTTTATGTTGTCCCAACGGTGTTAGTGGCCTACGGGTCCTTCTGTTGGAGAAATAAATAAAATAAAAAATAAATAAAATAAAATACCCGATGGCTTATATGTTTATTTTGCGTATTTGTTTGAGTTACTATTCTTATATTTTTGCTTTGAATTCTGTTCGAACGTACGCTTTATGTTGTCCGAACGGTGTTAGTGGCCTACGGGTCCTTCTGTTGGAGAAATAAAGAAATAAAATAAAATAAAATTACACACACACACACACACACACACACACACACACACACACACACACACACACACACACACACACACACACACATATATATATATATATATATATATATAAATGAATGTTTGTATGTATGTATATATATATGTTATTCATGCATTGCTAAACCATTCATCCGATCGTAATGAAATTTTCATACAACCTTGAGAGTCAAGAGGAATCAAATATAGAGAAAAAAATTGAAATCCGACACAAAATGAGCGGAGCGGAGCGAGCGGGAACTATATATTTATATAAATATATATATATATATAAGCGACCGGGAACGCGACGGGAACGGGAAAGCGGAGAAGGAAACGGGAGCGAGAGAGACAAACATTACAAAAACCTCTAAAATCCCCGGGCAACGCCGGGTGCCCCCGTTAGTATATATATATATATATATATATATATATATATATATATATATATATATATATATATATATATATATATATATATATATATATATATATATATATATATATATATATATATATATATATATATCAAGTTTTCAAGTATGTATATACAGCAAAAAACAAAAAAAGGTTTGTTTTTTTTTATTTTATTAATTTTTTTTTAATTTTTTTTTATAATAGTTTATAGTCCTTTAAACTAGGTATTTTAAAACTATAATGGCTGTATGTAGGAAAAACGTAAGTACTTCCTGTCGTGGATCAGAATTTGATCCTTTTTACTTTTCCCTCCTCCTTTTTCCAGGCTTGCGACTGGTTCGCAATTTGCAAGGCGGAGTTAAACAAAAAAAAAAAAAAAAAGGAAAAATGTTTATCCTACATCAGGGATGGTCATGGATCTGGACATATTGTTAAACAAAAAATTGTCTTTTAAAGAACATGTGCACAGAAAATTAGAAAAAGCTAACAAAATGTTGGGAATCCTAAAAAGAAATTTTAAAAATCTTTCTACTAAAGTTTTTGTTGTTTTGTATAAAAGCTTAGTGAGATCACAATTAGAATATGGCACACTTATAAAATTGAACTTATCAAGGCTATTGAAAAAGTACTAAGAAGAGCTTTAAATAAACCTCTGGTCTCTAAAAGCTTGACTTACAGTAAACAATTGATAACTCTCCGTCTCCTATCATTAATTTCTCGCAGAAAAAAACCCGACATGATTACAGATTTTCAACTTTTAAATGAAGACTTTTAAAAAATGCTTTGAAATTAATCAAAAAGTCACCAGTTTTTTTCTGCTAGGGGAAACAGCAGAAAACAAACTTTAGGAAATTTCAAGCAAGACGTTAGAAAACATTCTTTCAGCAACAGAGTAGTGCAGACCTGGAACAGTTTGCCAATAGCGTTGTTATGGCAAGAAACGTGCAAAAATTCAAGAATAAACTGAATGAAGAATGGGCATCAACTATGTATAAATGAAATATAAATTGAACTGAAACTTGTATGCACTTCTTTTTTTATTTTCTTTTTTTATTTCTATTGTTACGTTGGATGTGATTTGTTTTTGTCAAGCATTTTTGTAAAGGCAACAGACTTTCTTCCTGCGCCTAATAAGCTAAATAAACTATTACAACATCAATTTACAATAGGTTGAGCTGATTTGCGTTCATGCTCAAATAGGTCGATATGTGATGCAGAGGTTCCACGACTCATAATGTCTCTTCCAAACAAACAGGGACTAGAATCATTGCAGTTACCTATCAATTGCATTTGTTTCTATTTTAGTGAACAAATCTTTCATGTTCTAATAAACAATAGAGATTTTTTAAAACACCTATTTCCTGTGGCGTACCACAGAGACCAGTCCTAGCAGGTTTCACTTTTGAGTGGCCAATACCCGTTTTCTGGAAAACTACAATTTGCTTCTTGGCGTTGACACTGTTATGTCCCCTGTTGGATGTATTTGTAGCTTTGGAGTTCACTTCGACAGTTTACTTTGCCTGATCCCTTATATATCCTGAATATCTTGTGCCTGTTTTTTTTTTCAAAATCACCGCATTTGACAGATAAGGTCATCTCTGGATCAATTCTGTTTCAAGATTCTTATCCATGGGTTTTTTTTTCTCAAAATTATATTACTTTAATAGAATTCTGGCTGACTTCCCCGCCTCAATTTTTTATCCTTATACGAGTGTGCTTAACTCTGCCGCCCACATGGTGATTGGTACAATTAGGATTTCTCAAATTTACACTGTTGCTTTAAAAAGTTATCTAAGACACTTTTGGAAATGTTTAAATTGCTAGACAAAACACATTACTTTCTATATAAATCAAAAAACTTCAATCAAGATAAATAAAAGTGTGTTATAGCTTCAAAATATTTATACAGGATCATGTCGTGGAAATTGAACTTGTGTGCAAATTTTTTGAAAAATTGAATATTAACTGGAATGGGTTCAAAATTGAGTAATTTGCCTTGACGATACACACGTAATGAGCTAATAACAAGTGAAACAACTTGGTTTATTAAAAATCTTTTATATATTTGAGATAGAAAGATACTAATATAATGCAAATATTTTTCATGAAATTATAAGTCTATAATTCTAAAAACTACATAAATGAAAAGAAGATTTTTAGTGTAAAATTGATATCTGCAATCATGAAAAAATTGGTATAAAACAATATGGTAATCATGTAGAATAGATCCTATTCTACATGATTACTACAATATTCCATTATAAATAAAAATCGAAATTAAAAACTTCAGATCGATAGTAATACGTGAAATGGTTAAACGTGGAATTCAAAATTTGTTGTCTTACAATGAAATAAACAATGACGCAATATCGCAAAAAAATTTTTAGCAAAGCGTTCAAATAAATAATTAAAAAAAATTATTTTTATGATTGACCATCTCAAAATTAATGTTTGGTTCTCACAAGTATATGGACCAAGTTTCACATCGATTTAATAAGGGAAAGGGGTTTGTACTTATACAGAAAGGCGAAGTTAGTTAATATAAAGGATTAAAAACACTGTAAAAAAGATAACTCTTTAAAATAATGATCAGAATAGCAAGCTATCAAATTTCTGTGTGTATAAAACTGTTATAACTGGCATATTTATTATTGTTCATCAAAAATAGATTACATATGTTTGTTTAGCTGAAACCAACCGACTCACATGTCAAAATTTTAAGACTCGACCCAACCCGCACGTCGACCCGACACATGGACAGCTCTGATGTACACCAGCATGCTTTAAGACCTAATTACCAACGTAGACACAGTAGTCACTTTTTTGCCGATAACACTCAAATCTGCGATCGCTTATGGCCCTGAGAGTATACAGCACCAGGGACGACGTTAGTGTCTGGATGCAGCCTAATCGCCTCCAGTTAAGCTATAACAAATCTGAAGCAATCTGGATTACGACCAGACGTCAGAAACTTCATTGTCTAAAAAAGCCAGTTTTAATAAGTCCTAACTTGGTGCATCCGCCTGTGTCTCTTCTATTTGGATGCTAATTTGCCGCCAAAACACATATAAAAACGGTGTTTGTGCATATTTCAATGCATTAAGAATAATCAAAAGTGTGGCTGCCTTTCTTTCTAAGTCTTCTAAACAAAACGCAAATGACTTTCCTCGTTTTAACTAAACTTGACTATAGAAACTCTGTGGAAGTCATAAAAACTTTTTAAATGATGGCATTCATAAGGGGTCTTTGAGGTGGTTTTCCAAAGCTTTCTGGTTATCTGGTTATCTCTGTCTATGGACAGTAAGAACACTGATTTACAGTTTTTAGATGAACAGAAAAATTCAAGAAAAAGAAATTGGTGGACATTAAAAAGCGTTGATGCAGCCATTACATAGTAAATTGAGCCCTCGACATAATAAAACAAGGAGGGTAAACATTCATTTGTACATATTCTGGTGTGAACGTTTTGTCGTTTGTTTGTTTGGCTTTTCATCTTTCATTGGTCGACAAAAAATACCAGTTTAACGACTGGGGGTAACAGGAATCGGGTCAATCTAATTTCGAAAACACATGCGGCTGGCGTCTAACACTGTGTGATCCCATATGCACAAACCGTTCCTGACGCTGTGTGGTATATCTTTACGAAGTGGTGCCCTGCCGATTCTAATTGTTATTCTAACATTTTGTCTGTGCTCATTTTGTGTGTGAGTGTTTTTTGTTAACGTTTTGTTGCGTATGGATTGTTGCGCACATTTGTCGTGAACGTATTGTCGTGAAGGTTTTTTCAGAAACATTTTTGTCTCTAAACGTTTTTTCGTGAAACCCACTAAAGTACTGCACGGTCTGAGTTAGGATTTTAGGGTCTTCAGACGGGCCAGGCCTAGCCGAAATTTTTTGCCAGGTATATAGGGATTTTATGCTTGTAAACACGGGCCGGGCCCAAATTAGATGGGTTGGACCTAAAATTTTGACTAAAGAAACAGCCCGGGCCGGGCCTCAAAAAATTGACACGTTGAGTACTGTACACGCACACACCCAAACATAAAATTAATAGTGTTATGACTCGATAAACAACGACTTTAGTTATATTTCGAATATAGTTTATTTTTAACGATAAAAACGATACGGCGCTCAGCTATCAACCACGAGATAGAAAACTAAAAAGGAAGTTAACGGAAGGAGCAAAGATATTAATATCCACAACCGTAGATATTAATATTAACTGTCAATTATAAAAATATATAATTAACACAATTAATGTCTCCATAACACTTCCCCGTCCTAAACAAAATAAGTTTTTTTTGGAAGCATTCATTTCCAATCTTCGAGAAGGTCAACGTGTTCTTTTAGGCCTCACCTTCGGTACCTGGTTAGTCGAGATGATTTGACGATTGTCCTCGTTAACTGAAACGACAACCAAAATGGTATTGTTAGAAGAATCGGTCGTCTTCTGGGATGACATGATTGGTGGGAGAAGAGGGATGTCGAAAACATCAGATATAGATATAACTAATAGAGCTTCTTCTGATACCCGTTTTCGCAACTGATTGCAGTGTCGCCGCTTATCTCTTCTTCCAACTTCAACGTCATAAACAGATTTTCCCAAACGTCGGACGATTCTACCGGGAGTCCATTCTGGCTGATTCGGATTGTCGTATATCCGCACAGAGACAGCATCTTGTTTTGTAAACTCTCTTTTATGAGAACAAGGTTTCTTGATTTTTTCCATCTTTTCAGCTTGATGATGGAATCCATTCAGTTGCAGGTCAGTCAAAGGAATTTGTAATTGTCTGCTTAGGAGTAGCTCTGCGGGTGTTTTCAGTTCTTCTGATGATGGTAGAGGTGTTGTCCTGTACGTCAGCAAGACATTTTGCAGCACGTCAGCTGTCGCACCCTCTCCCTGCAATTTCCTAAGAGCTCGCTTGAACGTATCAACGAAACGTTCGGCTTGTCCGTTGCAGTGAGGCTAATATGGCGATGACCTTACACGGTTGATGCCATGACTTTGGCAGTACTCCTCAAACTCCTTCGAAGCAAACTGTGTTCCATTGTCCGACACTAAAATCTTTGGGTACCCATGCTGTGAAAATTTTTTATCCAACTCTTTGATTGTAGCAGTTTTCATCGATGTCCTGATTTGGACAATTTCAGGCCACTTGGAGAAGGCATCCACAACCACAAGGAACATCATTCCTTCCATTGGACCGGGATAATCTATATGGATCCTCTCCCATGCGCAATCTCGTGTCGGCCATGGTGACAATTCATTTTTTGACAGGCATCTTTACAGCCATCTAACAGGAGCTGCAAAGCCTTACTCTGTCTTCAATATCCCTGTCGATACCTTGCCAATAAAAATACCTCCGAGCGAGCATCTTTATCCCGGCTGCTCTTGGGTGTCCTTCGTGCAGTATTTTTAGAACTCGATTTTTTAATATTGTTGGTATCACTGCGCAAAATCCCATGAAGAGTACACCATTACAAACAAACATGTTTGTAGCACGGCTGTGGTAGGCGTGTAGAAACGATCCTGACTGAAATCTCCGCCATCATCCTGTTCTGACGGCTTCCACAACCAACTTTAGCTCAGAGTTTTCTTCGGACATCCTACGAATTTTCTCTTTAGTGACAAGCAAGTGTCGGATAACATCACTCTAAACTGCGTTGACATCCATTTCTTTTTTTGGATAACGATGTCATCATCTTTCTGCAGTTTTCTTGAAGTGATAAGACGGGATAGTGCATCGGCTTGTCCAAAGTTGGTAGATCGTCTGTACTCGATGTTGAAGTCATTAGTAAGCAAGACGAGTTCCCATCGTTGTAGTCAATTTGCTGAATGAGCAGATGCACTAACCTTTGATCCAAAAATAGATAGTAGAGGCTTGTAATCTGTCAGCAGCATGAAGCGTCTGCCGTAAACATAGCGGTGGAATTTTCTCAATGCGAATACCAAGGCAAGAGCTTCCTTCTCTATCTGTCCGTAGTTCTTCTCAGCCTTTGTGAGAGCTCTACTGGCGTGTGCATTTGCTTTTTCCATGCCGTTTGGAAAACGATGGGAGATCACAGCTCCGATTCCATATTCCCACGCGTCCGCAGCAACGACAATGTCCAGTTCAGGGTCGTAGTGCGTCAACAACAGATCTGACTGCAGCACTTTCTTTAGTTTTCCTAACACTTCCTGGTGCTCTGCAGTCTATTCAAATGTGTCCTTCCTTTCGAGATTGTCCAAAGGGCCCCTCATTGATCGCATCTCTGGTACAAAGGACGAATAATAGCTTATCATGCCTAAGAATGATTTTAACTGCTTTGCATCCTTAGGCTCTGGCATTTCAACGATCGCTTGAATTTTCTCGGGGTCTGGTCAACGGCCATCTCTTGAAACAATGTGCCCCAAAACTTGATTTCTTCTTTAGCAAACGAACACTTTTCCATTCGTATACGAAATCCATTCTCAGCGATTTTCTTGAACTAAGCTTTAACATTTCGATTGTGTTCATCCAGCGTAGATCTGGTCACTATGACATCATCTTGATATGCTGCACAATCTTCCAGTCATGTGATCATTCGATGCATAGCTTCTTGAAAAATGCCAGGTGCGCATTTGACTCCAAACGGCAATCGCTGGTACTGGAACAAACCTTTGTATCTATTAATTGTAACCAGTTCCTTCGAGTCATCTTCAACTTCCATTTGCAAGTATGCGTCAGCGAAGTCAATCTGAGTGAACCATGCGCCTTGGTTCAGATGAGCAAAGATTTCATCGGGCACAGGTAGCGGTTGTCGGTGCATTTCCAGTGCATCGTTGAGTCCTGTTTTGAAGTCGGCACATATCCTGACTGCTCCATTTTTCTTGACAACTACAACAATCGGGGCGGCCCAGTTGCTGTAGTCAACCTCCTCCTTTACTGCACCAAACACTCCAGCTCCATGTTAACTGCTTCTTCCCGAGCAAACGAACAATTGAGCTTTTGTTTGACATTTTTCCAATTCTTCCTTGAAAACATCTGGAAAACTTTCACTCAAACTGCTGGCAAGATGTTCCCCTTCCTCCTTTGGCTTCTGCTCAATTTTGCAGCAGATGGCGTTGAATGCTTTTTGAAGAGGAGGAATTTGGTTCATCCATTCGATGCCTAACAATTGCTCGACTTTGTCAGCCACGTAGCAGCGACCGTGACCTGAATGTCCTCCACAGGTGAACGTTACATCAAATTGTCCCAGGACCTCAATCGGACTTCCATTTAAAGCTCGGAGTGTCGTCGTTGACCTCTCCAAGGCAGGTGAACTGATTTGTTCCCATGTTTCCTTGTTGATGAGTGTGACGTCTGCACCAGAATCTAACTGCATTCTAACCTGAGTGTCACCAAAATTAACCTCGTGTACCTCCGATTGGCAGCCACATTACCAACAATCTTCTTAATTGCTTTATGTTTTCCCTGTTGATCTTTTGGCTGATTTTTCGTACAATCTTTTCGAAAATGTTCTGGCGAACCACAGATGAAACAAACACCTTTGGTCGAAGATCGGCGGATATCCTTGCTATGGAACCCAGGTCGAGGCTTCTTCCTGTTCATATGTTTTACTGCATCAACATTTTGTACGTTGTCGATGACGTCCGAATATATTTTCAAACTCGTAACGAATTCGCATTCTTTAACAAGGTCAACTAACGTGCACTCTTCTTGAGTCCCCAGTTTCCTCAACAACCGTGTTCGAATATCAGCATGTCGAGCTCCTTGTAGAGCCGAAACAAAAACAAGACATTTAAAATGTTCTTTTGACATCTGTTCGACTTGAGCCAATGCCGTCATTCTATTTATTGTTGAACCAAGCTTGCTGTACCCAAGATCACCAATTACCAACCGGAACATGTCGAACCTTCTCCTGAAAACCGGGACCTTGTCCCCAAACAGCGACTCCAAGATTTCCTTAGTTTCGTCATAGGTCAGATCTTTTGTTGTTTTCGGCAAGATGTGGTCGGTGAGACTCCGTACGATTGCAAGTCCAACTTCGACACGAGTCCTTGCGTTTTATCTGGGTCGGATAATTCGGTACCATGGCTGCTCATAACTGCTTCGAAACGATCAATCGGACTCGGGGTCATGGCTGAATTCCAAAATTTGTCTGATCAACTCTGGTACCAAATCTGGTTTGTTTCTCACCACTGAAACTGGACCACTTCATTGAAACATCATCGACCGAATGAGTTCTGCAAAAACCTCTTCGCGTTTGCGGTTGTCTTCGAGAATTTGCGTACGCAACTCCTCCTCACGGTGTCGACTTTCTTCATCTCGGCGTCGGTTTTCTTCCAAAAACGTAGCCATGAGTGAATAAAACTTGTCTTCAGCCATTTCAAATCCTCGTCGCCAAAATATTATGACCCGATAAACAACGACGTTAGTTATATTTCGAATAAAGTTTATTTTTAACGATAAAAACGATACGGTGCTCAGCTATCAACCACGAGATAGGAAACTAAAAAGGAAGTTAATGGAAGGAACAAAGATATTAATATCCACAACCGTAGATATTAATATAAACTGTCAATTATAAAAATATATAATTAATACAATTAATGTCTCCATAACAAATAGTCTTTGCTTGATCATTATTGCAGCAGCACGTCTAATTACCTGTACACGTCGAGTTAATTATGGAAATCAAATACTTAAATGCCAGTTAATTCAATGATTTTTTAACCAGTAGAGCCAACTTTAATTTAATTTGTTGGTGTACCAGCAACCAGTGTAGCTCAGCAATAACTGGAGTGATGTGATCGGTTTCACTTGCACCGGTAACCAGACGTGACATATCGGTAGGGAAAGACTAAAATTCTCATCTTCGTCCTTACCCCATCTACCAAAAAATTGAATGAAAACTGCTGGCAGCCACATGTTTGCTTTTGCTGGTCTCAGACTTCTGGCCACAATCTCCGGCTCGGCGACTGTCGGCGAATTGCGTAGAAATTTTAAACAGATCTTTTGTGGGCTAGAAGTCAATTGTCATTATGCACGCTAAAAATTATCAAATTATTACTATTACTGAAAATGTCGTCCAAACAAACGAATATATAAATATATGTTCAAATGCATCACTCACCACTGAAATAAAAATAAATAAATTTAAAACTATTACCGTATCTAAAAATTCTTTTATTTTCTCCCCAACCTTTGCTACTTTTTCTAAAAATTTATCTTGATTGTCCTGACAAAATGAAACATCAAAATTTGAAAAATTTAAATTTTTGTATATAATTATTATTTACGCACTATATATATTATTATTATTTTATTCAGTTTTATTTTAGTTTAGTCTCAAAATTTTCTTTAACGTTAAATAAGCAGATGGATAAAGTGGAAACTAGCGTTTTAATTATTTTCCGCTATTTTTACTGACATTTTTACCGTATCCAATAAATCTTTGGAAAACATTTTTCAATACACTTTAAAAAACGGTCTAATTTTTTTTTAATAATCAATCATAACATAAAAACAGCAGAAACCATAAAAGCCTTAGAAAAATAAAGAAAACTAACTAAAAAAGAAATAGATTCGTAGAATAGGTAACCTGCGGCTTATTGTTAAGTAAACTCGGGCCTTAATTTTAGGGTTTTCAAACGGGTCGGACCGATGTTTTTGTCTGTAAAACCTCACCGGTCTGCCCCCAAATCAGCACGAGTCTGGAATTATGGTTTATGGCCGTAACCAGCTATGTGGCGAGGAGCTTGTTACAATATGCGGTTTATATTGTAGGCGCTCTGTTGTATTATATCTAGTGAATGTATCGTGTTTAATAAATAACGTTTATATTCTTATTCCGATTTACACAAGTTTAAAGATTATAGCAATATTGAAACATGCTGGCAGTGGTCTGAACTGACGCCTATAACAAGGATTACTCGCATTTCATAACTTACGTTAAATAAATCGAGCTGAGCGATAACACTCTCCCGTTGCAATTTTGTTTCTGAAATGGCAGATCCAAATATTGCAGCAGTACAGCAACCGATGTTTCTACCTGGACAATCTCCGCCGTCAGCGTTAGTGTTGGAGCCCGCAGAGTCAAGAACAGAGAACTGGAAGCTGTTCAAGCAGCAGTGGAAAAACTCCGAGATCACTTAAGCTGTACAACGCATTTCAGTTCACTGCTGACGAAGAACAAACGATCGACGTGATGATTAGAAAATTCGACGAAATCATCATCGGTGAAGTCAACGAGATATACAAGCGATATGTTTTCAATTTGTGCGTACAACAGAACAAGAGCATTGATACGTACGTTACGCAACTGCGCACGTTAGAGGTGTAATTTGGGGCTAGGTTAGCTGAGTTGGGGCTAGGTTATCTGAGTTGGGGCTAGGTAAGCTGAGTTGGGGCTAGGTTAGCTGAGTTGGGGCTAGGTTAGCTGAGTTGGGGCTAGGTTAGCTGAGTTCGTAGAGTGTTAGCCTTCAATGTGAGAGCTTCACGGTTCGACTCCCACTCACTGCCTAGTAGACCATGTCAACGGAAAATTTAGCGGATAAAATCGTTCTCTCCGTGGGGCATGTAAAAGAACAGCGCCTTTGAACAACCCGGTAAAGGCGCTTTATAAATTATCAAACATTAATTTCTGTGATTGTCTGAAAAACACGATGTTGGGCGACAGGATTGTGGTCGGTATTCGGGGCACAGCTGGCCGAAAAAAAACTTCAGACACGAGAACTAAAATAGCACAGGTGTATCGACATCTGCAGAGCAGCGAAGGCAACCGACACCCAGCTGAAGGTCATGACAAGTGCAGACACAGAGCACATGGTGCCGACGCACAAGAACTTTCGTGACAGAAATCACAGAGAAAACGGAGGTAAAACCCAGTAATGCATATAGACCGGGCACTGAGTGTAGGTTCTGCGGACGCAAACACCAGGTGGCCAGGGACAATTGCCCAGCCTGGTATCCGACATGCCTTAAATGCAAAGGGAAAAATTACTTTGCAGTAAAATGCAGTAAGAAACATAATGTTTCAAGGTATATTACATGCGATAATGTTTTCAAAATGTATAATTTCCATTGTCAGCATGTTTGTTAGAGTTGAATCTGTAAATTTTGACTGGTTATCTCTAGTACACCTATAGTAATTTATTACTCAAGTTACCACCTTTGCCAAGAAGACTATTATTAAAATATTTACGAAAGGTTTTACAAAATTTCCTATACATTTATTTTCAAAAAATTACTTTTAAATTTCAACTAATGTGTTTTATCTGAAATATATTGTGATATTTCTAGATTAAACAATTTTTAACAGAACCGTTAATTACCACTAGAGAAATCAAGATGTCCAACAATGGCACAAGAGAAACTGTTAGAGCAATTTTCGTTTGGTTTTTCAAAAGATTAAAACCACATATAAAACTTCTGAACACTTCATGGCCATTAGCAATCATGGATCCCATTGGACCTGAAATAATTACAACGTAATAAACAAATTTAGCCAAACTCCAAACGTTTCAGGTTAAATTTCTATTGTTGATTTTGTTCATTTTTTAACCAGTCAGCATTTCTGAAGATTAACACTTATTCTTTGGGTCACATAATAAAGACACATATAAAAAACATCAATTCCAAATGATTGAAAACAAAACACACCTACTATAAGAATGGTTATGAGCACCGCGTAGAGGTAAAATCTCCCACAATTTCCAAACATAACAGGAACAAGAAGGCACGTGATACATCTCACACCAGCTGACCAAGCAAAAGCAATGGCGTAAAAAGACACAAACCCAAGTGCAAACTGCATCCTGAGCGATATTGGCTCGATGTCAAGCTGGGAAAGGATAGCGTAGTAGAGAACTGAAAACGAACATTTCTATATATGAAATAAAAACACGTTTTTTCTTAAACTTTATTCTCACCAAATCCAGCCAAGCAACCAATTGGAATTCCAAGAACAAACTTTAGAAAAGCATATTCATCTGCATCACTTAAGATAAATCTTTTCAAAAATGACATCGAGTTAATCTCCTTTTGTTCTTAAAAAAATAATTTTAAAAAACTAAAAAAACCTTAACCATTGCTGCTATTCAACTTTTTAAATTCAATTTATCTAATGTTTAACTAAAACTCACTCAAAACATATGCATAAATTAAAAAATATCAAAACATTCTGGTATGAAGTTTTTTTGAACAGGCACAAAACTAGTTGGTAGCATATTTTAACAAATAAAACAAACAGCTAAAAAACACATTAAATAAATAACACTGGAAATAAAATAATATTAATTTAGTAATTAAAACCAATTAAGTTTATTTCATTGGAATATCAGTCCTAAAGATAAGCAACTAAAGATACGCCTAGCTGTTTTGCTTATAAAAGAGTGCAATGGTAAAAAAACCTATTCAAACGAGATCACAATTTCAAATCAGTAAATCTGCTCAGCAATTTCAATTTGAAAATTCATTTTAAAGCAGCTCATTGAACAGAAATAATGGTTTTACAAACTTTGTTCCCATCTTTTTTGCAACCATCTCAATTTAGCGCCATGGGCATCAGCTTCGTCTCCATGAAAAAGATATTCTTTTTCATCCTCTTTGTCTTTATTGTATTTTTTCTTACATAAAAAAAATAAAAAATTAGTGATCATCTATTTATCCCTAACATCCAAATCAATCTTCTATTTTATTAAAATTCAAAAGTCTACTAAACTCTTTCTTAGTCAAGAATACTTGCTCTATTTTTGAGAATTCTAAAGTTTTAAAAAATCAATAAGTCTTCCGAATTTAACTAAAACGAGGCTATTTTAGAATCTGCACATTGTCAATGAACAAATGACTATTTACAGTGCGTTACGAAATATTTTCAGAAACAAATAACTAAATACGTTTAACACATTCTAGAACTTACGTTAAAATTCTTTTCATACAAATAAGGTAAACTATTTCTTAATAATTAATCTGTCGATGTCCTTTTATTCTCTTCCTAAAGGGGTAGGAAGGCTAGAAAAGGTTCGTACCGTGATAAATGTTTGTATTTTCAGAACATCTGAGGTAGTTATCTTATTAAGTTGGCTAATTATTTGATGAGAACATTCGGACGTCGAAGCAGCTATTTGCGTTTTTGACACACACTGTCAGTAAACATTTGTGCTATTGACAGTGAGCGTACTGTTTTGACCGCGCACTGCCAATAGCACAAACTGTCTATTGCATTAAACATTTTCAATGGTTTGTTTTTCATTACTAACCATGGACATAATTTGCCCAAGAAAAACACAATTTTGTCTACCCCAGAAGCAGTATAACTTTCAGCTAGTTTTGCTAGTAACTTTATTATTAGATATTATTAGATATTATTATTAGATAGCTTTTTCAAGACTCTTTTTCAACAGATAAAATTATTATTAAAGGATTACCTTTAATAATAATTTTATCTGTTGGCATTACTAATAATATAATTATTTATTCATATTATTTTATCATCATCCTGATCTTCATTAGTATTGTTCAATTATTACTAGGGATGCACCGTATTTGGGTTTTTCAAATCCGGCCTGGGCCGGCGTAGGCCGGATTTAAAATTCAAAAACCGGCAGGGCCGGGGCCGAACTCCGGTGCATCCCTAGTTAATAGTCGAGTAAGCCTACTTGTTATCATGTGTGTTCCGAACTTGGTATGTCTTAATTGTTCTATCAGTTCCTTAAAAATCGAAATTGACATATTTACCGAAAATTAATTTATTTCGATACATTTTTTTCAATTCTTACAACGATTTCTAATGTAGAAAGACAACATTTTCTAATATAAAAAAAACGTGTAAATCCGGCCCTAAAACCTGCTACCATATCCGGCCAAGCCGAATTTGGCCGGATTTTAAAAGAAGGCCGGATTTTGGCCGGGGCCGGAATCGAACTCCGGTGCGTCCTTAATTATTACACTTTTAAAGATTTTTCATTAACACCAGGTATTATTGCTACTATGGACGCCGAAAGTTTATCCACAAATGTACCCGTCGCTGAAACCATCGAAATTATACTGAACTACGTCTACGACAAAAATGTGTGATAATAACTCAAAACTCACCGCCTTGAAGACACACTTGAAAATCATTCGGTCCTTCGGTTCACATATCAGTTGACGGACGTCAAGAAACAACTTCCGTTTCTAGATATTACCGTTTCTCAACTAGAAAACCGACTAAAACTCGGTTCTTATAGTAAACCAACATCGACAGGCGCAACATTAAACGATGATGGATTTTGCCCAGAGAAACATAAGTTGAGCGTCGTGCAGAATTACTTACACCAAGCTTACAAGTTGACTGACAACTGGAGCGAATTCCACATCGTGGTCGACCGCATAAAAAAAGTTGTCATCACTAATAATTTCAGCGATAGATTCGTCGACGATGAAATTCGGAATTTTCTCAACAAAAAGCACACTAACCTAACAAAATCTTTCATTGCGCCAGTATCGACACCGTACCACAATCTAATATAGTAATATAGTCAATAATAAATCTATAATCGCGCTATTTTACCAGGCACAAATGCACACACACATATATATATATATATTTCTCTTAAACTTTAAATAAATTTATGTCACGTATTACTGATAAAAAACATGTTTCAAAACCTAATACCAATAACTCATCAAATTCTTGTATAATTCCATTATATTATGCTAATCAGATGTCTAATAATTATAAAATAGATGAAAAAGTGTTGAAAAACATTGTGTATGATAATATTAAGGTTGTAAATAAAGATAATACACTCAAGTTACAGATCTATTATAATAATGGAAAAACTCATAATCTTTTAATTAAAAATAGTATAAATAATGTTTCTAGCCCTGTAGCACAAACCAACCTAGTGTACCAATTTTCGTGTCCGTTTCCACATGGTCAGGTGGAAAATTACATTGGTCATACTAGAACTACTCTGTCTCGTAGATTGACTATGCATTGTCAAAGTGGTGCCATATACCAACATATGTCAACACAACATTCAATCAAACCATCACATAAATTTCTAATTGATAACACCAGTATACTAATGAAAGAAAATCAACCCATTAAGTTAAAATTAAAAGAAGCTTTAGCTATTAATAAATGTAAGCCTTTAATTAATAAACAATGGTATTCTTTTGATTTAACTCTTAAACTTTTTGGTTCTCTAAATAGTAATAAAACTAATAATAATAATAATAATAAATGTTTTAACTCATTTACAACTTCTGTTAAAAATATGCATGTTAATAGTGCCAATGTTTCTTCAGGTATTTCTTCGTTGAATGAATGTTTTGTACCAGACGTTTGTGTTTCAAAGGTTATAGATAATGTATGTGATTCTTCTTCCAGTCACGTCCTTGAAGTTGACTGTAATTCCGTTGTTAAAGGCTTTACTAACTGATCTTAATTATTTAGTTATTACTGTTATTATTATAATTATTTTAATTTAAATATTTTTTATGTTGTTACATTTGTATATAATGAATTTAAATTTTATTTAAATTGTATTTTAATTCCTTTCAATTAGTTGTATCTTTTACCATTTAGTCACTGCATTTTATTTTAAAAAGTTAAACGGCTCTGATGATGGCAAAAAATTGCCGAAATAGATCTATTAGCCTATAAGATTATGGAGTTTGTGTTTGGGAATAAATTATTTTTAAACCAATTTAGAGTATTAGAAAAAATTAAAAATAAAATCGATTCAGCCAAGTGCGCCACTTTTTTCAATCGAGTTTGCCTAAAAGAATATATATATATATATATATATAATGAAATACTGAGTAATGCTCTGCATTACATAGATACATTAACGTTTCGGTCAGTGGTTGTGAAAGTAAGTAAACATTTTTTTCAATAAAAATACATAAAAATATAAATTAATTTATAATTAAATTAAAAAAAAAGCAATAGTTTTTTTATTAGTTTTAAAAATAAATATCAAACAAATTTTTGTGTGGTTTAGTGGCGCCCATTATTTTTGTTTTTGTTCTTTTATCGATCCGGCGTTCCTTAAATTTTATTTAGCTAAATAGGCTGCTTAGTTGATGGATATTAATCACACCCTAATTTGATAAGTATTTACTCATTATGTTAAGCGTATTTAGTGAAAGAGCGATAATGTACAGAACAGTGCCGTTGCGTCAATAATTAATTGAGATTATATTACGCTCATTAGTTTCGAGTGCTGCAAGTGACTCTACACATTTCATGGCCAACATAAAATAATACACAAATTGTTTCCAAATGATGGTACAACGCATATTGTGCAGGAAAATTTTGTGCCCACTTTCAAGGTAAGATTCAAATTATTAATATAATAGTAGGCCACGTCACTCACTGATTCTGTAACGCTTATGTATATATATATATATATATATATATATATATATATATATATATATATATATATATATATATATATATATATATATATATATATATATAGATTATATTATATATATATATATATATATATATATATATATATATATATATATATATATATATATATATATATATATATATATATTCTTTTAAGCAAACTCGATTGAAAAAAGTGGCACACTTGGCTGAATCGATTTTATTTTTAATTTTTTCCAATAGTCTAAATCGGTTTAAAAATAATTTATTATCAAACACAAACTCCATAATCTTATAGGCTTATAGATCTATTTCGGCAAATTTTGCCATCTTCAGAGCCGTTTAACTTTTTTAAAAATAAAATGCAGTGACTAAAAAAAAAAAGAAAAAATGTATATATATATATATATATATATATATATATATATATATATATATATATATATATATATATTTATATATATATATATATATATATATATATATATATATATATATATATATTTATATATATATATATATATATATATATATATTAGTTTTGTTTTTCCTATTAATTAAGTTCAGACTTTACAATCTTTGAAAAAGAACGCAAGTTAGTTCGAAAGCTCAGATATAATAAATCATTATTACTTAAACTCAAGATTATAATATAAAGGATTTAATTTACAACAAAGAAAGGTATTATACATTTACGAAAATCCTGTGTCGAAAAAACGGCGTCTAGCTAAAGAAAGGCAACAGAGATATCGCGCAAGACAAACTCCACAATCAAAAGCAAAAACTCGAGTTTTAGATGCAGAAGCTCATCAACAACGCGCTGCACAAATGTCTGTTGAGGAATTGCAAATTTTTCATGCCGCATCACAACAACGTTATGTCTATCGACTTACTCCTCAACATCTAGAAGCTCTTCACACTTCCATTGCTGCCTCACAACGTGCTCGAATTGAGCAAATGTCTCCCAATGAATTGCGTCTACATCGAGAAACTAATGCTGCCTCGCAACGCCATCAAGTTTTGCAAATGTCTCCCAATGAATTGCATCTACATCGAGAAACCAATGCTGCTTCGCAACGCCATCGAGTTGAACAAATGTCTCCCAATGAATTGCAACTACATCGAGAAACCAATGCTGCCTCGCAACGCCATCGAGTTGAACAAATGTCTCCCAATGAATTGCAGCTAAATCGAGCTGTTAATGCAATCTCCCAACGTTTAGCACGAAATCGTGCGAGTGAGGCAGTTTGTAACGAAGCAATTAACTTCAACGAAACTCAATTCGATCAACATGATTGTGGTAAATTTGATGTTTTATGTACTTCATGTCGATCAAGAAATTTTGTTGCAGAGCAACCATCAGATGGACTATTCACTTCATGTTGTCGAAAAGGCAAATTAATGTTGTCAAAACCAATTGACATTCACGGTAATATACTTGAATATCCCGATTTTCTTAAAAGCCTACTGTCAGACACGGACAATCCAGATAGACAAAATTTTCGACAACGTATTCGATCATACAACAGCGCAGTTTCTTTCGCTTCCATGGGCGGACAAATTTTGATTTGCTTATATATAAATTTTTTTTTATGGTTATCAAATGTCATTTTGTTTTTGTTGACTATTTTTATATAAACAGGCGCCGTATTTTAAAACTTCCGTCATTTTTGACGGGCTATCTCTAGTTATAAATAACAATAAAGTAAATGAAAAATTTCTATAACCATTTCAGATCCAAAAACAAATATAAATATATCACTTATTAGGAGCGCTGTTACCACTACCAGATGCGGATCATCAGTTTTTACAAATTTATTTCATGGGAAATTTGGAATTGAACTGCATTGTGCTCACAATCGAACTATGAAGCAAACTATTGTGCAATAATTGCAAACGTTTCTTCGTCAGAAAAATGATTCAATCAAGACGTTCAAACCTGCATTTGAGTGCATGCCATCTGATAGCCATCATATCGTCATCAGAGCTGACAAAACACCTGCGGGTGAGCACTCGGAAAGGTTTAATACACCGACAATCGACGAAGTCGCTATTGGAATGAAGAGGTGGCGGAGCGATACCATTGTCCATGAGGATTATCCGAGGCTGGTTAAATTGCTAGCTGCATTGGGAGGTCGATTTGCCGGTCCTTGTCCAATTTATTGCACCTCATTAGTTGGCGGGCTGAAGTGAGTCGAGCCATGTGCCCGCGAAAGACTTGAGCTTTCGGTGGCCTCCCTTCCTCAAAACCAGCATAAACACGTCACCAAACACTCATACATACATACCGTCTAAATTGTCTTATTGACAGATACAGACGTTAAACAAACCACACACACACAAGTGGCTATTGTTATTTCGGAAAAAATGTGCCATCTAGAGATATTGTGCTTCATCATCGGAAAAAGGAATTGAAACGTGTTTAAGAAATGCACAGGAGTTACGACGTGCTACAATACTCATTAATATTCTGGCAGGGTGAAGACGGATACCATTTCAATATTAAAATTGTTAATCAATTAACAGGTAAGTACAACTGATTAAATAATTATTTTTTTTAAATATAAGATTTTAATAGATATAATCAAATCTTTTGTAATAGCAGGTTGTGAAACCAACAAAAAGGTCAGTGCTATGAATTTTTATTCATACTGACTCCTGATTCGTAAAGGTGAAATAAATCACATCTTGATGTGTCGTCGTCTTCTCCATCAGTTTGCGGTTGATGTGTATGTAAAGATTGAGACTGAACGATTAACACATCCGTTTAAACCAACAACACCTCCGATCTGAAGAATACATTCATTTTCGCAATGCTATTAACGCCAATGGCAATGCAAACAACGTGGGAAGGATGAGAATTTTGACAGCCACTTACATTGGAAGTCTGCGCCACATGCACGAGGACGCACAAGATGCAATGTCATATGTTTGAAAATATGGCCGTCGAGATCTATTTCAATCAGATGTTCGCAATGACGATCAACAAATCCCAGGGTCAAACCTTTGATTACCTAGGGATTCACTTGAAAGATCCAGTCTTTTCACATGGCCAGTTGTATGTCGTTCTAACAAGATATAGGAATCTTCATCTCAGAGTTCATATCAAGGCCAACAAAAACTCAGAACATTGTTTACAACTTTTTTTTTCAAATTAGTACAAATTTTTAAAAATAAAACTGTCCCGTTTTAGGACGGGTAAACCTCTAGTATATATATATATATATATATATATATATATATATATATATATATATATATACATATATATATATATATATATATATATATATATATATATATATATATATATATATATATATATATATATATATATATATATATATATATATATATATATGTATATATTGTTTGAGTTTTGTTTATTATCAGAACCAAAAATATATAAAAAAAAAGTCTATAAAATCAAGCCATAAAAAAATTAATGTCTGAAAGTTATATTTTTGATGAAGAGGAGCTACATCAGGCTCCTCTATACTGACAGAAGCTGGAGGACTCGCGACTCCTAAGAGATGCGGTCCTTGAAAGCGTTTACTGTCGGGGCGTCAATTGTGTATTGCGTAAGCGCATTCCATGGAGCGACAATCCGGTTTGTGAAAAAATTGTATCGCTCTTCGCAACCTCTGACATACTGGCGCTCTAATTTGCAGTTGTGGCCACGCAGGTGGTATGCCGTGTGGCCGGCTGCTCGAGTTTGCGGAACGGAAAAGCTGACGTCGTCGATGTTGTGGGCGATTTTGAACTGCTCGATCAGGTCACCTCTCGAACGGCGGTCTTGTAGCGTTGTGATCCTAAGCTGTTGCAGATGATGTTCATAGGGCTGATGTTTTAGTGTTGCAATGATTTTTGTTGCCCGACGTTGGACCTGCTCAAGAAGGTTAATATCGCCCTTTTGATAAGGCGACCAAGATTGAACAGCAAATTCAAGATGTGGGCGGACGTAGGAGAGGTAAAGTGTACGCCACAGTATGAGGCTGCGGCTGCGAAAAGCTTTTCTGAGTCGGCTGAGCATATGATTGGCTGATGACGCTGCTTTTTCGACCTGTGCTCGGACCTTTAGATCATCTGAGACGAGAACACCAAGATCACGTTCGACTTTTGTGACTTCGAGTGGTCGCCGCGTGCCGTCAATATGTCTCATAGAGTATTGGTGGGTTATTCTGTGTGAGCGACCGACATGCATGATTTTGCATTTCTCGACATTGAAGTGCATTAGCCAAGTGAATGACCACTCAACTGCACGGTCAATGTCAGCCTGGAGAGATAAAATGTCGGAAGCTGACTTGATGATGCCGATGATTTTGCTGTCGTCCGCGTACATTTTGATTTGGTGTGTGATAGTGTCCGGTAAGTCGTTAATATATAACACAAAAAGTAGTGGACCAAGAACAGAGCCTTGAGGAACGCCACTTGTCACATTCTTCCACTCGGACTCGCAGCCTTCAATCAAAACGCGCTGCTTCCTATCATTCAGCCACGCTTCGATCCATGTGAGTAGCATACCACGGATGCCGTAAGCTTTTAGTTTATGCAGTAGGCGTTTGTGAGGTACTCTGTCGAATGCTTTGGCAAAATCTGTATATACTACGTCAGCCACATAGCCGCGATGAACAGCTTCAGTGAGTATGTCGCGAGTTTCAAGTAGATTTGTCAAGCAGCTTTTTTTCTTGAGAAAACCATGTTGATGTTTGCTGATTAAGCCGTTGACGACGCAGTGCTGCATGATGTGTTCATGTAGAATGCCTTCCATTACTTTACAGGGCACAGGAGTGAGAGAGACAGGCCTGTAGTTAGAAGGCTTGAGCTTGCTGCCTTTTTTGAAGATAGGGGAAACATTTGATTTTCTTCATGTGTCCGGTATAACTCCGGACATGAAGGAGCGCTTGTAGATGACAGCCAGGGGTGTGGCAAAGGCAGCTGCGCAATTGCTGAGAACGCGTGGGTGCAAACCGTCAAGACCCATCGATTTAGTTTTGTCTAAGCTTTGGAGTCTTTTTTGAAGAATAGCTGCAGAAAAAAAACTTTCATTTACATCGCAGATTGATTCGGTGCGATCTGTAAAAGCAGGCATTTAACCCTCAGGTTCGATGACAAAAACAGATTGAAAATAGTCATTGAGGGAAGAACAGATTTTTTCACGGTCCGCAGTTATGGTGCCGTCGGCTGTCTGAATAGAGTTGATGTCGTCTTTGACAAACTGCTTGCTACGGACATGTGAATGAAGAAGTTTTGGATTGGATTTGGAAGCGCTGACTAGCTGTTCCTCATACATGAGAATTGCCGACTTGACTGTTTTAGCTACACGCTTGCAAGCCTCTCGATGAGATTCTCGTAGAATAACTGCAGAGTCGCGCCCCGATGCGATGTATTTAGCCCAGACCTCGCGCTTGACTCTGGCTGCTTTTATAACTTCGGGTGTTACCCAAGGTTCTTTTTTCCGGACAAATGGAGTTGTTGTAGATGGGATGTGTAGTGCAACCGCTTCGTTGTATCGGTCGATAAGAAGCTGATAAGTGTCAGGTACTGAAAGGCCATCAAATAAGTTTTCCCAGTCGGTGTTTGAAATACGAGAAGACAGCGCATTGTAGTCAGCTTTGCTCCATATAAAACGTTTGTGCGACGGAGAAACACGTGAATTGTTCAGACCGGCCACAGCGAACCGACCGGTTATAAAGCAATGGGATTGGCCCATGGGCGTGTATCCAAGTGAGTCAGCTTCAAGTATCTCGATAGCTCGGTCGGGGTCGTTGGTAATAATGAGGTCAAGAGTGCTGCTAGGTGTAACGTAACGATTACAGCGGTACGTGGGAAACGAGACAAGATGTGTAAGGTGCCAGTCGTTGAGGCACTCTTGAAATCTAATGTCACTAGGATGTTCGTTACCTATATGGGCAACTGTTGCCACGCCACCACCCACGTCGATTGGAGCATATTTTGTGTGAGAGAAATTAAAATCGCCATAGAGCAACATAAATGAGCAGCTCAAGGCGGAAAGTGAGCTACGAGCTGTTGTGACTGAAGCAATACATTGTGTGAGATAGTCGTCGTTCAAGTCATGAGGGCGATATAAACAACCAACGAGGAAAGTTTCTCCACCGAAACAAATGACTCGCCAGACTTGTTCAATAGCTGGAGAGTTGAGCTGAGGAATGCCAGTCTCACTAGTCACAACTTTATCCACAACGTAGATCGCAACACCTCCTCCAGCGCTCCTCTCTCTGTCTTTACGGTGCAGTTGATAGCCAGCTATGGAGGTGTCTGAGGATTCGTTAAACCATGTTTCCACAAAAAACATGGCATGTGGTCTAAGCGATTGGTCGAGGGCTGCTATTCTTGCTGTTAGCTCATCGCGTTTATCTTTATTGAGCGAGCATGGGTTGTTGGACCAAAACCGAAAGTGATTTAGAGACGAGGTAGGTGAAGAGGATTTGAGCTGGCTTTTCTTGTTGGGGTGACGCATTCTCTGTGGCTTTTGCAAGAGTGAATTATTGGGCCTTTTTGAATTTGTGCAGTTGATTGCCACGGATGCCGTATCGAAAGGGCGAATCATTACCAAGTTGAGCATTGAGTTTGTTTCTTTCTTGCCTCAACTGGTAGTCTTTCTGCCTCTGTTAAATCCGGGCTGATATAAACGGCCTTGTACGTACTGTTGCTTCTCAAACCTTTAGCTGCCAAGAGGATATATATATATCGATAGATAGATAACGCTCAACTCTTATCTTTCAAACGAAAAGTTTAGTTGGAAAAATTCTAATATGACATTAGTATGCGAGCGTTGTTTTTAAAAAATATTTTTTAAGTTTTATGTTATTTTTCATTTATCCATGCTGACTCACATTAGCACATCAGTTAAGTAGTTAATTCAGTGAGGATTAATTATGCTTTATGGCTTAGTTTAATTGTGTACAAAAGATTCAGCAAGGCAGCCTAGCTACCGATTATAATGAATATAATCATGGTTATATGATGGCTATATTTTAATATCTAACAACAATTTTTTTATAATATAAACAAAGCATATTTAATTTTTCTCATTGCTTACCCATGCCTCGACAATACGATTCTCTTTAGTATCCATGTTTTATTATTACTTCAATTTTGGTATAGTTTGGCTTATAATCTTCTTCTTATATTACATTACAACCAATACAAAAACATCGATAGTAGAGAAAAAAGCTGACTGGAAGACGTTTACATCAACAAGCGTTTAGATTTAATAGAAGAGTAGAAATTGATCAGAAATAGGCAGTCCTCGAGAAAGTCTTGAATCAATTGCAAAAAGCAAAACACAAAAAAGCCGCCCGCGCCCAATTTTCAAATTTCGTCTAGAGAAGAGAAGTTTTTACTGGAATATTTTACCAAAAACCTGAAAACTTTACCAAAATTTTGATATTTAATATTTCAGAAAAATAAAATCACTTAAACAAGTGAAATAAAATTTAAAAAATATGCGTTAAACAAACGGTGAATTAGTGACGTTGCAATACAATTCAACTATCATTTAGCAACATGGCTTGTCAAAACCAGATTCATGCTCAAGGGCAAATGAGTTTGTTTATTCAGTTATCAATACATACATTCAAAATCATAAAAAGACAGAACAAAAAAAACAATATATATATATATATTTCAGCTTTCTAATTTAAAGTCTTCAGGTGGCATACAAGTTTTCGACACGAAATCACAGTATTTTGCTAAAACAGAAGAAGCGGATAGTTCTGATTAAAGACATTAAAACATTATTTGATTTGTATATAATTGGTTTTAATTAAAAGTTTTAATTAAATTTATAAAATTTCAAATGTCAGAATTTGAAAAATTATAGAAATATCGTTATTTAAAAAATCTGTCTGTAAATGAAATATTGTGTTTTTTTTTTTCAAAATTCAAACCAGGTGCGCCACCTGAAGACTTTAAATTAGAAAGCTGAAATTTTTTCACAACACTGTTTAGACTATGGGTCATCGATTGGTGATACAGAAATATTTAAATTTAAAAAAAATTCACTCCACGCTTACCCACTTGGTATACGTCTATACGTCCCTAAATAGTTCTGTCATTTGTCACTTGTCACGCTAGAACTACATGATGCACCATCGGAGCGAGTGATTTTCTTTCTCAGATCAAAGCATTTTGGAATTTGATAAACATTAATTTGCATGGTTCTAACGGAATTTTTAAGATAATAAGAAAAACACTATTAGGCTAGGTTATTAGAACAGACCGTACACTCTCATATGAAATTTACAAAAAATACATGCATAAGAATATAAGCAGCATTTAATAAGAAAACTGTATTAATAATGCATATGTATAAGTGAATAGGTATGGTAATATATCTAACCATTTACTAACTTGTGGCAGGTATGGGACCGGTTGGTAAACCAGGCCCCTTTCCAACTTCCCTTATTGGATACACCACAGATTAGTAACTATTGTTTTTAATTACAAAATATTCACTAAAAAATATACCCACAAAGAATGGAAAACAATAGTTATCTTTGTTTAAAAGAAAAATAAATAAAAAAACAAGTAAGTCTATGGAACCTAACATATATAAATTTAAAGAAAATGTTGTTTGTAAAAAAAATTGTAATTTCTAAAATGCGGCAAATCTTTAAATATAAGGGATTTGTGAATAGGCATCGTTTTTACGGCTTACTTGTGTATATTAGGTTACTAATCTGTGGTGTATTTGTGACTGATTTGTTGGAAGTTGGAAAGGGGCCAAGATGGGTTATGGAATACTTTTGCAAATTCTGTAAATGGTTAGATATATTACCTCCCAATTTGAGATACACACTGCGACATCTAATAAAATCAGCTTTGTGGGGAAACCCCTTTCTGTTTCGTCAATCAATTTACTACACCTCTTGTTTTATTGTGTCAAATTAAATTGAAAACAAACTATAGCGAAAACAAATTGGTTTAATTTTGATTTTACTGCAATATTATTTTGTTATAAATTTATTGAGTTATGATCTTTTAATGATTCTAAATTTAATGATTCTAAATTTAATGATTCTAAATTTAATGATTCTAAATTTAATGATTCTAAATTTGTTTCAATTTTTATGCTAATGCATTTGTGCTCTATTGAGTTATGTAACAAGGTTTCTTACCACTTATTTGTTTGCCAACATACATATCTAATGCTAACGACTTAAATAATTTTTCAATTGTTTTTCTGATCGATCAAAAAAATAAAACACAATTTTTTTTGACAACAGGCATGCAGTAACTTCACAACATTTTTAAGAAAATATGATTTAATTTTAAGTATAAATATGTACGATAATTCTCTTTTCTTTGACTTGAATCACGAAAACCAAATGTCAAACAAAAGAACTCTGAGGAAATAAATACGAAGCAACACTTGTGAGGAAGTCATTTGTGCCAACAGCATGTCTCAGGCTAAATTCTTCATCGCGGTAACAAAAATGATCAAAGTTTATAAAGTAAATTTTCATTCACCGTTGCTCGAGTAAAAAGAATAACCTGACACACGTAACATCATATATAATAGAAAATAATGTACGAATATGTTTCATGAAGCCCTTGACAATCCAGCAGTTGTTGGAAAAGGGAGCGATTATTACGATGATGATGACGACGACGATGACGACGACGACGAGGAAGACGACGACAAAGACGAAGACGAAGGCGATGACGATGACGATGACGATGACGATGATGATGATGATGATGATGATGCTGATGATGATGATCGTGGTGGTGGTGGTGATGATGATGCTCAAGTATCGGGAGACGTGAAATGGATTAACGGTGCCGAAGACGAAGTATTCGAAATATGTCTGTTAAATACTGACGAAGAAGAAGATGATAGCGATGAAAGAGGGAATGTAGCTAGAGAAGATGACAACGTGGATCGAACAATACTGAAAACTTCTGTGTCTTTGGGTGGTGGTGTTGTTGGTGGTGGAGATGTTATGGCTGGTTGTGGAACTGTAAAAGGCTGTGTAGATTCTTGATTCGTAGACGGATTTGTAGATGCTTGGAGCAGAGATGTGCAAGTGCTTGTGGTTTCTTTTGGTGAAGACGAAAGCACTGCTTGAGATTTGATTTTAAATTTAAAAGTTGAACTTATTTTGATCGGGGGTGATATGAAAAGGACTGGTAAACTCTTGGCTTGCGAGTCGCAGGAATGAAGTGATGTAGCAAATTTTGAGTTCTTACAGTTTAACGAAAGCGTAGAAAACTTAATTCTGAGCTTCTGGGAATGTTGAAAGTGACTTGGGTTGTGTAAGGCACTGCTAACATTGATTTGGAAAGGATCGTTGACACACCGCGTGAAATTTTCGTGGACTTGCATATTTGTGCAAGTTGAAGGTTGTACAGGTGATTTTGTACAAAACACATTTTCTTCATCTATTTGATAATTATTCATTTTTATTAGAGTGATTTTATCTGTGTGCTCTACATCATGCCTCTGGTACATGTTTGGATCACTACTGTCATCTGATAATATTTTCTTTCGCAAAGAAAGTTTTGAATGCACAAGAAGTTTTCTTTTTGATGACAGGTTTGAAGTCACATGTTTCACATTTTCATTTAACGGGTGACTTATCTTGTAATTATCATCATCGGCTAACCCTTTGGGCGACTGCACTTCAGTTTCTTCAAGTAGTATACAGGTACTATTTGAGACATCGGAAGATAAATCACCATCGTCGTAAGATGATTTCGAATGCTTTTGATAGAAATTGATAGTCTGCTGAATAGAAAAATAGTTAGGGCTATTATACCCTCCATGACAAGCCAAGCACTATCACTGATTTTTAGAACGGGCCCAGAAGAGGCTGTGGAAATCATTGAATGGATAAATGAAGTCATTCTGCCATATGTTCGGCGCCAAAAGTCTTGTTTTTTTTCAACAATTGAAAATGATATGGAATTAATTCTACCTAAACTTTAAGAGCAATTTAGTAAGCTTTATTACATAAAATATATTCTTGATTACCGTTTCACTATTTGCCTAAAATTGCAAAAAAAAATGTTTGAGTGAGTGAGTGAGTGAGTGAGTGAGTGAGTGAGTGAGTGAGTGAGTGAGTGAGTGAGTGAGTGAGTGAGTGAGTGAGTGAGTGAGTGAGTGAGTGAGTGAGTGAGTGAGTGAGTGAGTGAGTGAGTGAGTGAGTGAGTGAGTGAGTGAGTGAGTGAGTGAGTGAGTGAGTGAGTGAGTGAGTGAGTGAGTGAGTGAGTGAGTGAGTGAGTGAGTGAGTGAGTGAGTGAGTGAGTGAGTGAGTGAGTGAGTGAGTGAGTGAGTGAGTGAGTGAGTGAGTGAGTGAGTGAGTGAGTGAGTGAGTGAGTGAGTGAGTGAGTGAGTGAGTGAGTGAGTGAGTGAGTGAGTGAGTGAGTGAGTGAGTGAGTGAGTGAGTGAGTGAGTGAGTGAGTGAGTGAGTGAGTGAGTGAGTGAGTGAGTGAGTGAGTGAGTGAGTGAGTGAGTGAGTGAGTGAGTGAGTGAGTGAGTGAGTGAGTGAGTGAGTGAGTGAGTGAGTGAGTGAGTGAGTGAGTGAGTGAGTGAGTGAGTGAGTGACGTGGGCTACTATAAAAAAAACCGCCATCTTTGAACGCCCAAAAATCTATATCCGGATCCGGAATAAAAATTCTAAAAATTCTTTCCTTATCAGATGGTCCCATTCAAGGGTCGTCTTTTCATCTAGACTGCAGTTCCGTTTCGCCTGATGGGGTGGCTGTAGCGTTGTGCAAAAAAAAAATGCCGAATCCGGGGTACACATTTTCGAGCGCACATAACTCCGGAACCGAAAGTCAGACTCTACAATTTAAACTCGAGTTAGGACTCATGGACCCCTCTATTACTTTAAAATTTCGTTTTTCGAAGTCACGTGGTTCCGGAGATATTCAAAGTTGAATCCGCAAGCGTTTATAACTCAGAAGCGAACGTGGGAGTGGTCGCACAGATTTTCGGTCAGCAACGAAAGTAGGTCTCATTAACCCCCCTGTATCTGAAAAATCTCAGGCTATTACAGTTTCTGAGAAATCGCAATTTCCGTGCTCGGATTCTATTACTCCCGGCTCTCGTGTCGTATTCAACTATAGCAGACTCACCCACGCATCGCACCTGAAGTCCTTTACACTTAGCGTATTCGAACTTGATTCCATTCACGAATAAATGAAAGTGCAAACTTACAGACCATTTCACTAAACTTATCCAAAATTGAAAAAACCCGCCATCTTTGAACGCCCATAAATCCATATCCGGAATACAAATTCGAAAAAGTCTTCTCCCATCAGATGGTCCCATTTAGGGGTCGTCTTCTCATGTAGAGTGCAACTCCGTTTTGCCTGATGGAGTGGCTGTAGCGTGGCGCAAAAAATAGTGCCGAATCCGGGGTACCCGTTTTCGAGCGTTCATAACTCCGGAACCAAAAGTCACGTGACTCTGCGATTTAAACTTGAGTTAGGGCTCATGCATCTGTTTTTTTTTAATTTGGTTTTTCACGGTCACGTGGTTCCAGAGATATTCGACGTCGACTCCGCAAGCGCTTATAGCCCAAAAGCGAAAGTGAGCGTGGTCGCACAGATTTTCAGTTAACTCCGAAAGTAGGTCTCATTGACCCCCTGTACCTGTAAAATGTCAGGTCGCTGGCTATTACCGTTTCTGAGAAATCGCGATTTCCGTGCTCGGATTCCAATCCCTCCCGGCTCTCGTGTCGTATTCAACTATAGAGGACTCGCCCGCGCATCGCACCTGAAGTCCTGTATAGCGTTACTTATATTACTTTATGGCTACACAATCTGCATAGGCGAACGTTCCACTCCTAACCACTGATAGAAACTTTTCATCCAGTTACTAATGTTCTTTGCGCTGTGACGTAACTATAAAGTCGTTGTGTTTATTGTTAACCAAAGATTTCAAATTAACGTCGTTATTATTATTCATGTTCAATAAAACAGGCTCCTTGGTCGTTCTGAGTGAGCTATTCGTCTTAATCAGCCCCTGAACAAACCCCAGTGAAATCGTTATTTAAAAAGTGAAATTGCATGATATTATGGAAATAATTAACAAAATGTCAACGTTGTATATTATTGCTACAAAAATAGCTTAAAAATTGTTCGAAATTTTTATAATAAATAACCTTTGAGTGATTTTCAAAATTTGTGAGATTTTCTTGAGAAGAAGTGCTGAAAAATGTTTTCAACAATTAAAACATTATGCATTAAATATATAAAAAAATACTTAATTCTTTATTGGTAAAATAAACTGTTTGAATCAAATGGTTTGTTTTTATATTAGTTTATAGCCCTTTACACCAGGTGTTTTAAGATTGAAATTGCTGTATATAGGAAGAACCTAAGTACTTCCTGTCGTGGATCATAATTTGATCCTTTTAACTGTCTCTTTTCTTTTATCCAGGCTTGGGACTGGTTTGCAATTAGCGAGGCGGAGTTGAAAAATTTCATGCACATGAAAGGTATAAAGTTACCATCGGTACAAGTTTGGTGTCATCTGAACTTTCATCCTGTTTCTTCTACAAGCGACATCTTCTCTAGCAATTATATCGTGTAAATTGAAGGCTTTGTGGAATGCAAGTGGTTTCTATTAGTAAAAAAATGATTAAAAATAATTTGTCTTTGTTTCATCCCATTCTGTGTTCTTACTTTAGGGCTACTTTCTATTGAAGCTGACATGGCCGCCTTGTAAGATCTCCAATTTTCTATTATAAGAAGAGCCACATACATTTTTCCAACGGTCATTTTTGAATTACTCAATTCTGTCAAGTGTTTCAATTGAATAAGTGTTTTCATCATATATTTGAAACGATGAATGAATGAAATGATGAAAAACAACCAAATTTTCCGGCTTTTCGACCTAATTTAATAAAAAAGGCAGGTGTTGTATGACAAAAATAAGACGATCATACAACACCTGCCGGCATCGCGACGTCGTCTACAAAATTCTACCACGCCCTAGATAACCTTCCGGTAGAAACAGTTAGCAACCTCAACGACGTCATCTTGCAGGCAGCTGATTACGACCGGCTTAAAGAAGCCGTCAAAAGATTCCACGAGTCAACCAAAGGAGAACTCTGCAAGGCCTTTCTGCAAGAAACATCCCTCACTGGAAAGCCGTCACACTTCCTCCTACAAATGACGAAGGTAGCAAAGAAAGTCGGCGTGGGAGAAGACATGGCGCGTCGTCGTTTTCAACAAGCTCTTCCGCCCAGCCTCGCACCCGTCATCGCGTCACAGAGAGTTTTGGGATTGGACCAGATAAATCTGCTTGTAAAACAATTCAGTCGGGTGACGCAACCCCTGCAAGCTCGAGAGATAATTCTCTAGTGCGGTCTTTAAATGCCTAGGCGCTACAGCAACCGCGGCATCTGGTGGCGCCCTACAATTGTTGGCCGTATATCGAATTGCTAATTTTTCAGTGGATTTCCTAATTGATACGGGGTTCGTCAATAGCATTAATTCCATTCTCATTGTCAAAATCACTTTCATGTTTTTTGTCGCCATATCCGATTCATTTAAAGGCTGCTGATGGCCGTTCTATTGTTGTATATGAACAAACGCATTCAAAACTAACCAATAAATCATTACGTCGATCATTTGTTTGGGTGTTTGTCGTGGCTGACGTTTCGAAGCCAATTTTAGGTGCCGATTTTTTTAATCGAAATTTCGTATCAGCGTTAATTGTTTTTAGCGTGCGATTGTCGACACCAACACAAATTTTCATGCACCGTGTATTCCGAAACTTGTGCCAGATTATTCAGCATGCAGCGTTAAGCTTTCAGAGAATCTTTCGGCGTTCATACACCAGCTTTTTGACAAATACCTCAGTCTGCTTATGCCTGAGCAAATAGATTATTCTGTTTCTGTCGATCCTTTTCCTACCCAGCACACCATTGGTACTGGTTCTGCACGCCCTGTATTTGCACGCGCGCGTCAGCTTCCCACAAATAAGTTCGATATGTCAAAGAAAGAATTTGATTTTATGCTGGCACCGGGTATTGCGCATCCTTCTAAAAGTGATTGAGCATCCCCGTTGCACTTAGTTCCCAAAGAAAGATGGTCAGTCGTGGCGACCTTGCGGCGATTTCCGTCAATTGAACGCAATCACCAAAAAGGATTGCTACCCATTGCCGCACATTAATTCATGCATTGATCGCTTTTATGGCAAAAATATCTATAGTAAGCTTGATATTGTAAAAGCGCATTTCCACATACCCATGGTCCCTGAGGATGCTAATAAAACCGCAGTAATTACGCCATTTGGTTTATTTGAATTTACGCGTATGCCATTTGGGCTCTGTAATGCGCGCAAACTTTTTAGCGTTTTATGGATTCTATCTTTCGGGATTTATCATTTGTCTTTGTTTACATTGTCGATATCCTCATTGCTTCTAAGGATTTAAATGAGCATAAAATTCATTTAGAAACCGTAATGTATCGTTTGTGTGATAACAGATTGCATGTTGCATTAGAAAAGTGTATTTTTGCAGTGTCTAAGGTTGATTTTCTTGGATATTCAATTAGCCCCGACGGTATTGTACCCCTATCGAATAATATGGAATCAATCAATAATTATGAAATGCCGATTGATTATGCTTCCTTGCGTCGCTTTCTTGGCATGATTGGTTTTTACCGACGCTTTATACCTTTGTTTGCTGACAAAGCTGAACCACTTTATCTACTTTTTTCATCATGCAATGGTGAAAATGTGAAATTATTATGGACATATGATGCGCGTAGAACGTTCGAGAAATTGAAAGAAATTCTCAGACAAGCAGTCCAGCTGCACTTTACTGATCCGAAGTCTGAAACATTTCACCTTGTTACCGATGCGTCAAACTATGCCGTTGGAGCAGCCTTGCACCAGTCTGTCGGGGACGAGCTTCGAGCAGTGGAATTTTTCTCAAAACGTCTCTCTACACCTCAACGTTCCTACTCTGCAATCGACCGCGAACGTTTAGCCGTCTACTTTGCAGTAGTCCACTTCAAACCAGTTATAGAGGGTCGTACTGTTACCGTTTTTACAGATCACAAACCCCTGGTAAATGCATTCTATAGTCAAACTCCACCGAAGTCTGATCGTCAGCAACGCCACCTGTCATATACCCTGAGTTGTTACGCGAAAGGGCGCTTGAAATTCAAATAAACTTAAACTTATCCACAGCTTTAATTAATAATTATCCACAGTTTTATACACGAAAATTGCTACTCTACGTCTACACTAGATACAGGACCGGATATAGACTTGATAGGGTCCCAACCTAGTTAAAATATGATCCTTTTATAAATCCAAATATTTTATGTCAGTAAAAATATGAGTTCTAAATACCTAGAGAGTTAAACTGAAATAACATTTCAAAGTAAATAGATAGCGAAATAAAACATCTTCAATTTGAAATCATGTTATTCATAAAAAATTAAATATGCTTAACTCTGGTAAAAACAACACTTTTTTAAAAAGCACAATTTTTAATTTATTATTTAATCTCTTTAAAATGTTATAGAGATTAAAGAGTCATATGAAACTAAAATATTTTATTTCTTGTTTTTGCCTGAGCGAAGTCACTGATGACGTCATCAAATGAAAACCTGAGTAGTTTGTCACTTTCTATACACGTGACATTTAAGAAATATAGTTTATCTCAAGTCATCGTTGCTATAAAGGAAAAGATAAATCAAGCGTACCATTAATTGATATATTTTTTTTATTCAGCATTATAAATAAAATACTAATTAAATTTCTATTTTGTCTTAGTTATTTAAATCAAAATGATTATAAATTAGGCTACCTTCTGTCGGAGGAACCAGAAGAGAAAGAAGTTTTCTAGATTGGATTGGCCACAGTATTTTGATCGTCTCTTTTAGTGATTCGTCATTTCTATTCATTTCACTCACTTTTATTTGAAATTTGTTTATCTCTTATGAGCAAATAAAAAACTGTTTGTTTTTCAATACACTAAGTTTTGTAGTACAAATTACAAAATAAAAATAATTCTTTTAAGTTGATCATGATATAAAGACATTTCAAGGGTTAAAAAGTAGAAAAACTATTTGCAAACAGCTCAAAATGTTAATCTATGTTCTATACATCGTAAATATTACCTGGTCCCATTTTGATGGAGAGTGATTCTCGGATGAGAGCAAACAATGTAGTCGTGAAATGAATGCATCCTTGATTGTTAACTGGCATGTTCATTCTTATTAATTTCTGTACAGCAGAGTTTAAAGAAATTTGAATTAAATTTTAAGGTTTTTTTCAGAACAATGTTTTTGCAATTTTCAATTCTTCAATCAATCTCAAGGATTCCTATAGCGCTTTTTACTTAAATCCAAAAATGCTATATTACAAACCAGAAATGCTGTACTACAAACCAGCGAGAGAAAAGTTTTTCTGGACCTAGCGGATAAACAAAATACCGGAAGTTTTAAAAAAAGAAGGAAGACGGCTTCAGAAATATGGACCGCATCCATCCATCCATAAAGATGAACCGCATCCATCCATCCATAAATATGATCCATATCCATTGATTGATTGATTGATTGATTGATTGATTGATTGATTGATTGATTGATTGATTGATTGATTGATTGATTGATTGATTGATTGATTGATTGATTGATTGATTGATTGATTGATTGATTGATTGATTGATTGATTGATTGATTGATTGATTGATTGATTGATTGATTGATTGATTGATTGATTGATTGATTGATTGATTGATTGATTGATTGATTGATTGATTGATTGATTGATTGATTGATTGATTGATTGATTGATTGATTGATTGATTGATTGATTGATTGATTGATTGATTGATTGATTGATTGATTGATTGATTGATTGATTGATTGATTGATTGATTGATTGATTGATTGATTGATTGATTGATTGATTGATTGATTGATTGATTGATTGATTGATTGATTGATTGATTGATTGATTGATTGATTGATTGATTGATTGATTGATTGATTGATTGATTGATTGATTGATTGATTGATTGATTGATTGATTGATTGATTGATTGATTGATTGATTGATTGATTGATTGATTGATTGATTGATTGATTGATTGATTGATTGATTGATTGATTGATTGATTGATTGATTGATTGATTGATTGATTGATTGATTGATTGATTGATTGATTGATTGATTGATTGATTGATTGATTGATTGATTGATTGATTGATTGATTGATTGATTGATTGATTGATTGATTGATTGATTGATTGATTGATTGATTGATTGATTGATTGATTGATTGATTGATTGATTGATTGATTGATTGATTGATTGATTGATTGATTGATTGATTGATTGATTGATTGATTGATTGATTGATTGATTGATTGATTGATTGATTGATTGATTGATTGATTGATTGATTGATTGATTGATTGATTGATTGATTGATTGATTGATTGATTGATTGATTGATTGATTGATTGATTGATTGATTGATTGATTGATTGATTGATTGATTGATTGATTGATTGATTGATTGATTGATTGATTGATTGATTGATTGATTGTTTTTTTCGCATTTCATTGTTCTAGATTGTTTCATGTATAGCAGGAAAGGGTAATTATATCTCTCAAACATTTTTGAAGTGACAAAAGTAGAAGAATGTTCAATATTATTATTTTTATATAATACTAACGGGGTTACCCGGTGTTGCTCGGGGTTTTAAAAGGTTTTTTATCGTTTTTCTCTCTTGCTCCCGTTTACTTCCTCGCTTGCTTTCCGCTTTTGGCCGCTTTCCCGTTCCCGCTCACGCTTGCTCTCCCGTTTCCGTTTCATATCGCGCTCATTTTTCCTTTTCCACTCTTTCATAAATTATTTTAGCCCATAAAACGTAAAGTAGATTTGGTAAAAGCTGCTTGAAGCCTTCAAACGTTATAACGTAAACTAAATTTGAATTTTATTACGCAACTAGCGTAGTTACCCGGCGTTTTTCGGGGTTTTCAGAGGTTTTTTATCAATTTTCTCTCTTGCTCCCGTTTCCTTCCCCGCTTGCTCTCCCGTTTCCGTTCCCGCTCATATTTTCTTTTCCACTCTTTCATAACTTATTTTAGCCCATAAAACGTAAAATAGATTTGCTAAAAGTTGCTTGAAGCCTTCAAACTTTTTTACGTAAACAAAATTTGAATTTTATTACGCAATTAAAAAGTTCCTAACTTTCTTTTCCTGTATGACAACTACCTCCTTGCTAAATTTTATCAAGATCGCTCCAGCGGTTCAGATTTCTATAAAGGACAAACCAAGGATATCTTGATATAACAAGATATCCTTGGACAAACTCACAGACAAACATTCATTTCTATATAGATAAACTAGCGGGGGTGCCCGGCGTTGCCCGAGGTTTTTAAAGGTTTTTCTAATGTTTGTCTTTTTTGCTCAAATTTTCTTCTCCGCTTGCTTTCCCGCTCCCGTTCCAGCTCACGCTTGTTTTCTTGTTCCCGCTTGCTTTCCCGTTCTCGCTTACGCTTGCTCTTTCGTTCCCGTTCACGCTTGCTCTCCCGTTCCCGCTTGCTCTCCCGTTCCCGCTTGCTCTCCCGTTCCCGTTCTTGCTCATTTTCTCGTTTTCATTCTTTCCTAACTTTTTTTAGCCTTTGAAAACGTAAAATAGATTTGCTGAAACTGGCTAAATCTTGCTTAAAACCTTCAAACGTTATTACGTAAACTAAATATGAATTATATTACGCAATTACCAATTACATCAACTATCTATATATATAAAAATGAATGTTTGTATATATGTATATATGTATGTTAATGTCCTTTATGCATTGCTACACCATTCATCCGATCGTAATGAAATTTTCACACAACCTTGAGAGTCAAGAGGAGTCGAATAAAAAAAAAATTTTTGAAATCCGTCACAAAATGAGCGGAGCGGAGCGGGTGAGCGAGCGGGAACTATATATATATGTATGTGCGTATGTATGTGTGTATGTATGTATGTGTATGTGCATGTATGTGTGTCTGTGTGTGTGTTTATGTATGTACTAGCGGAGATACCCGGCGTTGCCCGGGTTTTTTAGAGGTTTTTCTAATGTTTGTCTCTTTCTCTCCCGTTTCCTTTCCCACCTGCTTTCCCACACCCGTTCGCTTTCCCGTTTTCGGTCGTTTTCCCGCTCCCGGTCGCTTTTCCGCTCCCGGTCGCTTTTCCGCTCCCGGTCGCTTTCCCGCTCCCGGTCGCTTTACCACTCCCGGTCGCTTTCCCGCTCACGTTTGCTCTCCCATTCCCGCTCACGCTTGCTTTTCCGTTCCCGCTCGCTGTCCGTTCCGGGTCGCTTTCCCGTTTCTATAATAGACAAACTAACCCACAAACATTCATATATATATATATATAGTCTTAGCAAATCTATTTTACGTTTTATAGGCTAACAGAAGTTATGAAAGAATGGAAAAGAATAAATGAGCGTGAACGGGAGAGCAACCGTGACCGGGAATGGGAGAGCAAGCATGACCGGGAACGGGAGAGCAAGCGTGAGCGGGAACGGGAAAGCGACCGGGAACGGGAAAGCGACCGGGAACGGGAAAGCGACCGGGAACGGGAAAGCGACCGGGAACGGGAAAGCGACCGGGAACGGGAAAGCGACCGGGAACGGGAAAGCGACCGGGAACGGGAAAGCGACCGGGAACGGGAAAGCGACCGGGAACGGGAAAGCGACCGGGAACGGGAAAGCGACCGGGAACGGGAAAGCGACCGGGAACGGGAAAGCGACCGGGAACGGGAAAGCGACCGGGAACGGGAAAGCGACCGAAAACGGGAAAGCGACCGGGAACTGGAAAGCGACCGGGAACGGGAAAGCGACCGGGAACGCGGAAAGCGACCGGGAACGCGGAAGCGACTGGAATCGGGAGAGCAAGTTTGGAAGGAAACGCGAGCAAGAGAGAAAATCGATAACAAAACTTCTGAGCGGGAAAGCGAACGGGAGCTGGAAAACGACCGAGAGCGGAAAAGCGACCGGGAACGCGACGAAAACGGGAAAGTGGAGAAAAACCTCTAAAAAACCCCGGGCAACGCCGGGTAACCCCGCTAGTTAAAAATAAATAATTAAGATTCAGTAAATAACGTATTTAGTTGAATTTTAGTTGTAATTTTTATTAATAAATAAAATACCAAAAACTACTATATTTTTGTTAACATTTATTTAATTAATAAGTCCGCGGTCTGCATTTTACCCACCCCGACGCGTTTCAATACTAACAGATTACACGCACTGTATATTCTTCGAAATAAGGCGATCCAGGCCGAATTTTTCAAAACCCTTTCTTATTGAGCACTTAAAACTCAAGAGAAAGTTATGTCCCAAGTTTCATTACAATCCGTTCAGTGCAGGGCCGTAACCAGGAATTTGGAAATGGGGGGGGGGGGGGCCGAAAAACCTTTTGGGGGGCACTGTATAAATTTTTTAATCCAATAAATTGCACATTCCAGTGATTTAACCCCCAAAATGTGCTTCACGCAAAAAACAGGTTTAGCGATTGAAATTTGAATCTTAATCTACCATATTTAATTGAATTTGAAAATATTCTGAATCAAGATGTAAAAAAACACATCACATGGATCATAATGTCAGAGAACAATACTGCGCGATTTTTGGGCCAACATTTCTATGAAAGTGTTCAAATCTACTTTTAGCGTAAAATCCTTCTCAAAAGCAAATAGTACCAGTTTAAATTTACGCTCAAGGCCCATTGGTTGGTGATAAGGCCGCAGTATCCGCGTGAGAGTGGAGAAACTGCTCTCGCACGCAGGGACGTAAATTGGGGGGGGCAGGGGGGGGCATTTGCCCCCCCTGATTTTCAAAATTTGAATTTTTTTTTACCTAGAGTTTACTATATATTTATTTAATTTTAACTTTACTTAACCTAATGATGATGCAATGCGTATTGGAATCCTTCCGGCGTGTATAGACAATTCGCCCCTCATGATTTCCAAAATTAAAAATTTTTTTTACTTAGATTTTACTATATAATATGTTAATTTTAACTTTACTTAACCTCGTGATGATTCAATGCATATTGGAATTCTTTTTGCGTGTGTAGACAATTTCATATCTTAGCTCGATGCTAGATTTACCAATAACTGCAGAGTAATAATTTGTGTATCAGTGTTGGTCCAAAGATTAGCTGTTTTCTGTGCCAAAATACAATCAGCGAACTCGTGGAACTTTACCATATTAGTTAGATTGATACAATGTTGATTCCCTCACAGTTGTCTACATCAAAGTTATTATTTATTACACAAAAATAAAACAAAATTATACCCACCCCATTTTGGACATCTTTTTTACAAACTTTTATTTAGGTTACAATCTCTGTTTGTTTGTGTGTGTGTGTGTCTCTCTGTACGCAAATCTTGCAAGTGAAATTTAACCAGCATTTTGACTAGCTAGGAAGTTGAAACTTTCAGCATAGCTTTATATTTGATGAAAATACATGAGTTAATTTTAAAAAAAACTTTGAACATCTTTTGCATTTCTAAATTGAATGTATTTGAAATCAAAGTTTGTGTTGAAAAACTCGTTTCTCCTTTACTTGTTTTATGCAATACTAGCAGTGCCCGTAGCGGCTTCGCTCGCATGAAATTAGAGAGTTTGAACCGTGCATCCATAGTAGAGATCAATTTTTTAGGTCTCGGCTCGGCTCGTCGACAACTTAGCCCAGCCCGTTTTAAAAACCCAAACTCCTGGCCCGGCACAGCCCGTCTGAATTAGGCCCGGCCCATTCTTACAGGCTTAGAAGTTCTATATACTTGATGAAAAACTTCGGCCCGTCCCACCTTGACTTCAGGTTTGGCCCGGCCCAACTGAAGACCCTAAAATCACTAAAATATCTATATACTTGGTGAAAAACCTCGGCCCGTTCCACTTTGATTTAAGGTTTGGCCTGGCCCGTGTGAAGACTCTAAAATAACGGCTTGGCCCGGCCGGTGATAAACTGAACTTAGCTACTTTTAACCGGCACAAAACTTCAAAATACTAATTTTTACATTTGTAGCACTTACAGTTTTTGAGTAGCAGTTATTTTGAAATCAAATAACCCTTTTTTCCACCCCACATTTGATGTCCTGGAAACCAAATTTTAAAAAAAATGTTGAAACACTTATATCATAATTTTTTGAGTAAATACTAAAAACTAATTTTGACATCTGTAGCATTCACAGTTTTTGAGTAGCAGTTACTTTAAAAACCAAAGAAACCTTTTTTCCACCCCACATTTGAGGTCCTGAAAACCAAAATTTCAAAAAATGGTGAAACACATATATCCTTATTTTTAGAGTAGAAACTAAATACTAATTTTTACTTTTGTAGCATTAACAGTTTTTGAGTAGAAGCTACTTTAAAAACCAAATAACCCAATTTTCCAACCCACATTTGAGGTCCGGGAAACCAAATTTGTAAAAAATGGTGAAACACGAATATCTTTATTTTTAGAAAAGAAACTAAATAATAATTTTTACATCTGTGGTATTTACTGTTTTTGAGTAGCAGTTACTATAAAAGACAATTAGCCCTATTTTCCACCCCACATTTGAAGTCCTGGAAACCAAATTTTCAAAAAATGCTAAAACACGTATTTCATTATTGTTGGAGTAGAAACTAAATACTAATTTTTACTCCTGTAGCATTAACAGTTTTTGAGTAGAAGCTACTTTGAAAACCAAATAACCCAATTTTCCAACCCACATTTGAGGTCCGGGAAACCGAATTTTCAAAAATGGTGAAACACGTATCTTTTTATTTTTCAAAAAGAATCTATATACCAAATTTCAGAAAAATTTTTTAGAAAAAAGTTTTAGAAAAAAGTTTGTTTTCCAGTTTTTTCCCCTCAGGAGCAAAATTTTCAAAAATCCTTTCTTAGCGGATGTTTACGCTATAAAAGTAATATAAGTTCCAAATTTCACGTTCCTAGGATGAGGCGTTTGAGCTCGGCGTTGATTATCAGTCAGTCATCTGTCAGTCAGTCAGTCAGTCAGTCAGTCAGTCAGTCAGTCAGTCAGGACATGTTCTTTTATATATATAGATTATTAAATCATTCATCCCCCTTATACCCAGTGGCACGTGGCGAATCCAGAATTTTCTGGTGGGGGATTCACTTCAGAAATTTTTTTATATTCTCTTCCAAAAAGCTGATAACCGGTAAGGGGTAGTCGTAAGTATTTTTCAAAAAATTTTTCAAAGACTTCCAATTTTTCCTCCGAAAAAGCTGCGGTCGTTTTCCAAAAACAAGGTATTATACCCAAAAAATTTTAATTGATACTCCGATGGGGGATGCATTTCCACATCCCTCTCTGCTTGTACCTACGTATTTATATAAATGTAAAAGGTAATGTGTGTGAGAGCATTCGTTTATCACATCCAAGACGCAGGAGCAATTTTAACAACATTTGGCATGCAGGTAACTTCATTGATGAGAAAATTTTGAAAAATTACAAAAAAGTCTGTTATTTCTTTGACATTTCATTGGCAAAAACGAGACAAAACTAAGCACAAAAAAACCCGGACAACACCGGGTAACCCTGTCAGTAAGCTATATAATGGCGGGAAATTTTTGCCCCCCCCCTGGAAAATGCTGAATTTACGTCCCTGCTCGCACGTAGCAGTCGACACACGCTGGTGATTGCTTAGGCATACAGCTGATACACATTTAGAAATGCATCGCGGTACTGCAGCATTGCATATGTTGCATCTTCCTACGACGAATTTGGCTGGAATTTGTTACGGCACAGTTGCATTGCACTAGGCAATTCGCTAGGGAGGGCAACTTGGTCGAGGCAATGGAGCTGGCTGAGTGGTGGTTCCAAGCACTTCTTAACAAGAATGTTCTGAGATGATGGACCGAAAGATTCTATAGCTTGAAACAAAGCCAAGTTGGACTCCCCAAATTGGTGGTTCATTTCAAAATGGTGTTGCAGAGCTCATGAGCTCGCGTGAAGTAACTTTAGAACAAATAACATGGTAATGACCCAAAGTGGAGGTGACCACAGAGCCGGTCAGCCAGGTGCTCTGAACTCGTTTGCACTTTACTGACACTACATGGTCATCCTCATTTGATGAAAAACCAGCAGCATCTGCCATTTGATCAAAAACCTCTGCAGACCACAAGGCAAGAAAGCTCTCTTTAGCTGTGGAGATCAGTTCCATAGCAAGAGACAATTGCACAAGTGACCTTGCAACAAAGCACTGACCGTTGACAGCAAGCTCAGTATTTTGACAACAGCATTTGAAAAAAATCCTTCTTTTAAACTTTGTTGAGCAGCCCAGCTGCTTCAACCAACACATCAACCAGAGCTTTTTCTAAGTTGGCAACAATTTCGAGGATCTGCAAAGTCTCCTCTCTGTTGTTTTTGACAACCATTGCAGATTTATAAGGGCCAGTCCATCTTTGAGTAAGTAACCGTTTTATTTATGAGTAAGTAACCGCTTTAACCTACATACAATTGCTCATATAAGTTAAAAAAGTTGTTTATCTTTATCTCTGATTCCATAGCGTGCGCAACCACATGAACATGATGGAGTTGGCGATGCAGTGCACGTACGGAATTCGGCGGCCCAGAGTGTCTTGCCATATTTTCTGGACACCTCTCTTTCCGCCGTTCATTACACTGGCTCAGCCATAACATTGACTCAAAATTCGAGCGGGGTCCAGCTGCTGAGCCTGAAGCTCTGTAAGCAGCGAACGTGTCAAGCTTTTAGAATCTAACTCCCTAGCCTTGATCATTGAGATCATGTGCTCTATTGCCTTTCCACAACGCACATAGCAAATGACAATCGACATATCCTCAACATTGCACTGATCTTGACTTTCGTGGCACTTGATCGAATACCAGTTAATGTCAGAATCTTTGCATTCTTCGACAATCAAAACTTGTACCATCTGTGCCATCTGTGCCATCAATTCGATTACCTCGTTTTTGATAAAAGACGCCATGTACTTGGCATTTTGAGGCATGTTTTTTAAATCATACACAATTTATCATCCTTCGCCTACATTTGCATTGTTGAATTAGACAGCAATACAAAAAACTGGGGGGGGGGGCTGATTGAGCTGGGGGCCCGACCAAAACTAGGGGGGCCTGAACAAAACTGGGGAAGCCTAGGCCCCCCCGGCCCCATAACTGGTTACGGCCCTGGTTCAGTGGTTTTTACGATTTCGTGATGAGTCAGTCAGTCAGTCCGTCAGTCAGTCAGTCAGTCAGTGGTATTTGGGTTTTATAAATTATAGATTAGACAAATTAAAAAAAAGTAAGGTTGTTTAATTAGTTTGAAATAATCACTAACTCTGTAAGCCAGCCTGTATGGACATTTCCTACCAAATCCAACTGGAGGTTCCATGTTTCTAAGCATTTCATACATGTCTGATACAGAAATATAGTACCTTTTAAATTTGACAATTTTATAAATTTAGAAAATATTTTAGGATAACATTTTTATGTATTTAAATTGATTTCAAATGCTACACGTCTATAGGTTTTATATTTTTAAATTTAAATGTACATTGAGGCGCTGGTGGCAGAGCGGTAGAGCGTTCGCCTGTCGATCATTAGGTCGGCAGTTCAAGCCTCACCGGTGTCACCAGCGTAACTCCCTTAAGCAAGGAGTTCACTTGCATTGCTAAAGGTGTAGGCGCCTATAAATGGCTGCCTCTGCAAAAAGCCCTTCAGTGGCCTTGAAGTCCTTTAGGATTTACGCCACTCTAAATATTGTCAAACATTATTATTATTATTATTGTGAATCTAAACGTTATTTTATTAAACATTTTTCTTCATTATTACAATATACATTTTGAAATGCAAGAGTTAAAATTTCAAAAAGATGATGTTGCTGATGATGAAACCGAATGAGATTCAAGTAGCGTCACATTCATTAAGCTTCAAAACCGCAGATTTTAGAGGCATCTTAACGGTGGTATCACAAAGCAGGACAACTTGGTCCCGTCTACTAGGTCCCGCCGTTAAGGTTCTGGGAAGATTAGGTACCACAGAGATCAAGCGAGTCTGAGAACGTATCGTACAAGCGATAAACAGGTGTGAGCGTCTCGTTTAAGAACGTGTTTAACACCTCGTGTTTGTAACATGGCAGTGTAATCGTTAGCGTGTGTAAACAGTTTGCGAAAAACACTTTTTTAGTTTGTGTTCATCCTATATATATATATTAGATTTCAGACGCAAAAAAGCATTGTTGGGAAATAAAACTTTGTTATGCATGTAACACAATTGCAGTAGAGGTTGTAAGGTCAGCTAAAGATTAAATGTTAAAAACATCCAAAAACATGTGGCTTTTTAAAAATAAAGTCATTTTTAAATTTTTCAAATGCACATCTGATTTCAATTGCAATATTATTTTAAAGTATTTTATCCTAATTAAAAAATCACATTTTATTATATTTCTTTTAGAAAAAACAAAAAATCACTGCGTACGAAGCGCCTGGATCATAATCAGCCCACGCCCTGATATATTCGTCTAAATGATGGGGTCCAAGAATTGAGGAATCTCTTGTTAAGTAGTCAAAATTATCCATGATGACAGCAACAAAAAGATTTAACATCTGTCAAAAATAATTATTAATTTATTTTTATGTACATATTTACACACCATAATACCCACATATATATATATATATATATATATATATATATATATATATATATATATATATATATATATATATATATATATATATATATATATATATATATATATAATATATAAATATATATTTATATATATCTGTATATATATAAATGAATGTTTGTATGTATGTATGAATGTATATATATATATATATATATATGCATGTATGGTATGCATTGCTAAACCATTCATCCGATCGTAATGAAATTTTCTCACAACCCTGAGAGTCATGGGGAATCAAATATAGAGAATAAAAATTTGAAATCCGTCACAAAATGAGCGGATCGGAGCGGGTGAGCGAGCGGGAACTATATATATATATATATTTATATACTAGCGGGAACACCCGGCGTTGCCCGGAATTTTTAGAGGTTTACCTAACGCGTTTCTTTTTCGCTCCCGTTTCCTTTCCGCTTGCGCTCCCGCTCCCGGTCGTTATCCGTTCCCTGTCGCTTTCCGGCTCATTTTTTCGCTCTCAGTTTCCCCCCCCCCTAGATCCGATTCTACTTACACACACATACATACATTCATACATACATACATACATACATACATACATACATACATACATACATACATACATACATACATACATACATACATACATACATACATACATACATACATACATACACACATACATACATACATACATACATACATACATACATACATACATACATACATACATACATACATACATACATACATACATACATACATACATACATACATACATACATACATACATACATACATACATACATACATACACACACCCACGCACGCACGCACGCACACTCACACACACACATACATACATACATACATACATACATACATACATACATACATACATACATACATACATACATACATACATACATACATACATACATACATACATACATACATACATACATACATACATACATACATACATACATACATACATACATACATACATACATACATACATACATACATACATACATACATACATACATACATACATACATACATACATACATACATACATACATACATACATACATACATACATACATACATACATACATACATACATACATATATACAAAAATTCATTTTTTTATATATAGATATACATACATATATATACATACTAGCGGGGGTACCCGGTGTTGCCAGGGGTTTTTAAAGGTTTTTCTAATGTTTGTCTCTCTCGCTCCCATTTCCTTCTCCGCTTTTCCGTTCCCGGTCGCTTTTCCGCTCCCGGTTGCTTTCCCGCTCCCGGTTGCTTTCCCACTTCCGGTAGCTTTCCCGTTCTCGGTCGCTCTTCCTTTCAATCGAGAACGGGAATGGGAGAGCCAGCATGAGCGAGAACGGGAGAGCAAGCGTGACCGGGAACGGGAAAGCGACCGGAACGGAAAAGGGAACGAGAGAGCAAACAGTAGCGGAAAAACGACCGGAAACAGGAAAGCGGCCGGGAACGGGAAAGCGACCGAGAACGGGAAAGCAAACGGGAACGGGAAAGCAAGCGGGGAAGGAAACCTGAGCGAGAGAGACAAACATTAGAAAAACATCTAAAAACCCCAGGCAACGCCGGGCACCCCCGCTAGTAATGGCTAGTATATATATATATATTTAAACAGTTTCATAAAATCAAAATTATATATCTCAAACTGAGACAAAATATTTCAAAATAAATTATTACAATATTAGATTGTTAGCGGAGAAACATTTGCTTCCAAATTCTTAAGATAATTGGACTTGTCGAAGTGGTCGAAAAATCGATAACAAAACAAGGATCCATCTCACTTTTTTTGGCACACCTCGTATATATATATATATATATATATATATGGATGGATGGATGGATGGATGGATGGATGGATGGATGGATGGATGGATGGATGGATGGATGGATGGATGGATGGATGGATGGATGGATGGATGGATGGATGGATGGATGGATGGATGGATGGATGGATGAATGAATGAATGAATGAATGAATGAATGAATGAATGAATGAATGAATGAATGAATGAATGAATGAATGAATGAATGAATGAATGAATGAATGAATGAATGAATGAATGAATGAATGAATGAATGAATGAATGAATGAATGAATGAATGAATGAATGAATGAATGAATGAATGAATGAATGAATGAATGAATGAATGAATGAATGAATGAATGAATGAATGAATGAATGAATGAATGAATGAATGAATGAATGAATGAATGAATGAATGAATGAATGAATGAATGAATGAATGAATGAATGAATGAATGAATGAATGAATGAATGAATGAATGAATGAATGAATGAATGAATGAATGAATGAATGAATGAATGAAGTTACGTTCTTGTTTTATCTGGTAACATTGGTGCTTTCTACAAATATATTCACAATAAACTCTCCTTGAATTCTAAAATTACTGGGATAGAAACAAGTGATGGCACGATTGTTACAGATCCAGCTAAAATGTCAAATGTCTTCAACGACTATTTTGCAACCGTTTTTACAAAAGACGATGGAAGTAATCCACCTCTGGTGCAGAGGTCTCCCAATCTCCTGGAAGAAGTTACGTTCACTCCTGATGTTGTTTTTTCAACCCTCAGAAGTCTTCGAATGACAAAATCTTGTGGCCCAGATGGTATACCGAATATATTGCTTAAACGCTGCGCCCAAAACTTGACTATTCCACTCTGTCATATTTTTGAAATGTCTCTCAAAACACGAAGATTGCCTGAAATATGGAGAACTGCATACATCACACCAATTCACAAAAAAGGACCTACAAGTGTTGTCTCAAACTACAGACCAATCTCTCTCACGTGTACATGCTGCCGCGTTATGGAAAAGATTGTTAGCAAAAGCATCTTGGCCCACCTCTCTACTCATGGTCTTATTTCTCCACATCAGCACGGTTTCCTGAGACAGAGATCAACTTGTACGAACCTTCTGGAGTGTGTACATGACTGGATTATGGGGTTACTGGATGGTAGTCGAGTGGACATTGTTTATTTTGATTTTCAAAAGGCTTTCGACTCGGTCTCCCACCCAAAGTTGAAGACTAAACTCATTAGCTACGGAATATCAGGTGATTTGTTGGCATGGATCTTGGATTTTTTGAGTGCTCGAAAACAGCTTGTTCGAATTGGTGAGTGCTTATCTGCTCCGAGAGATGTTACCAGTGGTGTTCCTCAAGGAAGTGTCCTGGGCCCCATACTATTTCTAATTTTTATTAACGATATTACGGATGGTGATGCTTTTGGATCGGTCTCTGTCAAGATGTTTGCAGACGACATAAAAATTTACTCAGCAACTCAGCCCACATCTTCTTCGGCTCCAGAAATACAGAGAGCAATTGATGAACTAGTTCTCTGGAGTGAAACATGGCAACTGAATCTGGCACTATCAAAGTGTTTTGTATGTCCCATTCACAGGAGAGGAAACGAAAAAGGCTTCGAAATACCTAGATATCGAATTGGGACATACGAGCTTGAACCGACCGAGCAAGCAAGAGATCTGGGTGTATTAATTGATAAAAACCTTAATTTCAAAAAACACATTGAGAACATTATCCACTCTGCGTCGGTGAAACTCAGATTAATAAAACTATGCCTCCTGTGTAAAGATCCGTATCTGATGAAAAAAGCATTCACTACATACGTGCGACCATTGCTCGAATACTGCTCTCCAGTTTGGAGCCCTCGGCACAAGTACCTAATCGACGGCCTGGAGAAGGTTCAGAAAAGATTCACCCGAATGGTTCCAAATATCAGCCATCTACCATACTCGACCCGTCTCAGCTTTTTGGGATTGAAAACTCTAGAAGAGCGCAGACTTATCGCAGACCTTTGTTTCTGCTACAGATCTTTAAATGGAATGGTGGATTATAGCCTGGTTGGACAATTTAAACGAGCAAATTATGAAAAAACAAGGGGCCATAGCTACAAACTGATGCCAGGTCAATATAGAACTGACGATGCCAGGTTTTTCATAACTGGACGCGTGGTCTCAGCATGGAATTCTTTGCCTCAGGATGTTGTTGGATCATCAAACTACAGTCGGTTCAGAAGCTTAATAAATCAGATGGATTTATCTAAGTTTTCAAGACTTTGAATTTTTCATGAAGCATTAGCAGATCTGGATGTCAAATGAACAGATTTTTGGAGGTATTTAGAGGGATTTTGAAGATTGCGGTGGAAGTTTCAACTTCACGGCATTATCTATAAGCGTTAAGAACAACAATTTGTCAGGTTTAACCGTTCCATAAATGCATAATTTAAATATTTACAAGACTTAATATCTTATTCAATATGTTATACGCGAGCATACTTTGCTATTGTATGTTTCTAACATCTTAACAATTTACGATTTGCAACTGAGTATGTGTACATATTTCGTTTATTGGTTTTTTTTTGTTTCGTTTGTACTGTCCGAACGGTATTAGAGGCCGATAGGCCCTTCTGTTTGAGAATAAATAAATAAATAAATAAATAAATAAATGAATGAATGAATGAATGAATGAATGAATGAATGAATGAATGAATGAATGAATGAATGAATGAATGAATGAATGAATGAATGAATGAATGAATGAATGAATGAATGAATGAATGAATGAATGAATGAATGAATGAATGAATGAATGAATGAATGAATGAATGAATGAATGAATGAATGAATGAATGAATGAATGAATGAATGAATGAATGAATGAATGAATGAATGAATGAATGAATGAATGAATGAATGAATGAATGAATGAATGAATGAATGAAAGAATGAATGAATGAATGAATGAATGAATGAATGAATGAATGAATGAATGAATGAATGAATGAATGAATGAATGAATGAATGAATGAATGAATGAATGAATGAATGAATGAATGAATGAATGAATGAATGAATGAATGAATGAATGAATGAATGAATGAATGAATGAATGAATGAATGAATGAATGAATGAATGAATGAATGAATGAATGAATGAATGAATGAATGAATGAATAAATAAATGAATGAATAAATAAATAAATAAATAAATAAATAAATAAATAAATAAATAAATAAATAAATAAATAAATAAATAAATAAATAAATGAATGAATAAATATATATATATATATATATATATATATATATATAAATAAATAAATAAATAAATAAGTAAATAAATAAATAACTAAATAAATAAATAAATAAATATATATATATATATAACAAAATAATTAATAAACTTATATTAATCCGAAAAATGTATCCACAGTTCATCGTAATTCGAAAACATCCGTTTTTGGAACGGGCAAAACCACTAGTATATATATATATGAATGAATGAATGAATATATATATATATATATATATATATATATATATATATATATATATATATATATATATATATATATATATATATATATATATATATATATATATATATATATATATATATATATATATATATATATATATATATATATATATATATATATATATATTTATACTAGCGGGGTACACGCCAACCGGCAGACAAAAATTATTATTTTTAGTATCTTTAATAAATAGCCGAAACGTTTGTTTGCTTATAAATAAATATGTTTTTTTGCAATTGTATTTAAATATTGTTGCAGTTCATTATATATTTGAAGTCCATGGGATTTTGTGATTGGTTACTGGTTTTTATTAGCCTGTCCTGAGCAGCGGACAGACACAACAAGTGCCATTTTTGCTCGTATACAGTGGATAATTAGTACTTCCTGTCGCGGTTTCTTATTAATATTGAAAATTTATTAACTAAATCTAAACTTCAGAAATTTGAAACTCCCTCTTGTTTTTGCAAGCTAGTCCCAAGCATGGATTAAGGAGAAAGACAGTTAAAAAGGATCAAATTATGGACAACGACAGGAATAACTTATGTTTATCCTATATACATCTATTTCAGTTTTAGAACACTCGGTGAAATGACTATAAGCATTTATGAAAAAAATTCTGAAACATGGTACCAAGAACGAGCAGAAGAAAATGAAGGAGACCATATATGGAATCGCTACATTGTGACCACATGTGTTACTTCCTGCATTTGACGATTCTTCATCACATGTTTTGTTGGCCATGCATGACAACATTATTTGCTGCCAGTTTTCACCTGTGGCACATCTAAGTTATGAAATAATAATTCAATTTCTTAAAATTGTTGTCGATTATTTTGATCAAATAATTTGTTTTAATTAAAATAATTATAATAAATATAACGTATTTCATGTCTTTAAAAGGATATCAATTTAATTTTGCAAACCTGAAAAGCAACATTACAGCATCAGAGAATGTTCTAAAATTATTGTGTCTATTGATATCAGTTTTGGCATTCAATGCAATGTTGCCAAATATCTGTAAAAATGAAAACATGGTTGCATTTGATAATGAATATATTAATATTACTTATATTTTGTTTATCTAAAAGTATAATGTTTATGCTAAAGTCTAACTTAATGAAAATATACATGTACAGGTCAGGAATTTTCATCAAGTACCAGTTCGTGTGTCTGTAAAAAGCTTGGTAACTCTTACTTTCATTTGCTTGAATTAAAAGTAACAAACATCTACAGAAAACCTAATAACAGTTTATAGTTAAACCCTCAATTTGCAGTCACATGATTTCAATTGATCTCCTAAAAAGAAAATAATAAAACAATTTTTTCTTTCACGCCTGTGTAAAAACGCAGCCGTAACATACTGATCTAGTTATGCTACATGTTGATAAGAGTGCATATGACTTTTGTTGTTTGCTACTTACATCGCTTTGAAGTGTCAATTTTGATTTAATTCGTGTGGCTGTAGTATTTAAAATACATGTTTTTTTGCTTACGTTCACCACTTAACAATTTTATTTCAAGAGGATTATCAAAATTGTTTTGGTACTAAATAGGTATTCGTGCATCGTTCTTTGTTTCGAGATAGACATGTGTCTATGTTAGCATGGAGTATAATGGAGAAGAACACTCTCCATTGTAATCTTTAAAATCATGATGAAGATTATCGCTTGGTGGTGCTAAAAACAGTAGTGACCCTACTTGATAAGTCATGCATACTGTATAGCTGACCAAAATCTCATTTTTACATTGAAAAAACTTTATTTTGACAAAGACTTTATATTGTGAAATAATCAGCAAATAACAAAGCATTAATTAGCATTTTCTTTATTTATTTACATTTACAATAATCAGTATATAATAAAGTATATCTTTACATTTTTTACATTTTGGCAAACCCCTTCTTTTTTTCTTCTCACACATCTTTTGACTTTTAAGCTTACTGGTTGTGTAAAACGGCTTAAAAAATAATCATATATGACTTTTGTAGTGTAAGTGATGCGGTGTTCGTCGCAGCCAACCGGAGGCAATTCTACAGCTGTAATCAAGTACAAAACATTCTCGAATGCATCGTTTACAAAATACTCGCCTTGTTGAACCGCTAACTTTATGACGTCCTCAAACCTGTTTTATTAATCTAAACATGCTGGTAAAAGGAAATGTAAGTCCTCCTTTGTTCTTTAGATCAGTGAGATAATTGGCAGTAAAATTGAGAGACAGCAACTTTGGGTCGACGTCTACTGATGCAACGCACTCTGAGCAGCTATGACGGGTTGATGCGATCCGCATCTTCCTCATCATGTGATAGATGATTGCATTGTTAAGTACAAACAATTTACTGCACTAATTTTTGTCGTCATCTTCCATGGCTATTATGAAACCTTCTTTTTTAACATCTTTTTCATTTCTTCTTTGGCTTCATCTCGCTTCTTTAGCATTTCTGTTAGGAACCCGAACAATTCCTAATAATTAGACTTTAGGCTACAGGTGCGACGGTTTATAAAGGAGAGTCGTACAGACAGTTCACCGGTCTACACAGAGTGGCTTCTAGAGAACTCTACTGAGAGATAGTCGTTGTATATTTGAATAGTTTAAGTTAAGAGAACTTGTTTTATGTTATATTTGGTTTTCTAATAAATAGTTAAAACGAATTAACTCGTAGTAACTTATACGATAGAAACGATATAACAACTGGCGACGAGGATTAAACTTTGTTTGGCACCTTTACAAAATGTCTGAAGAATTTTTTAAACTGCTGGTTGCTCAAATGCAATAACAAAAAGAAGATATCTACCAACAGTTGTCTAAACAAAACGATGTTTTATCGGCAATGGTCGAAAGAATATCAGCAGTCGAGATTAAACAAGGGGACCACTCACAACGGAGTTTCTTCGTCGAATGGAAAAATTTTCATACGACGCTACGAACGTAAAAAGCAAAGTGATTATCCACCGAGCCCATGCCCAGTCTGTTTTAGCGATCATTGGAAGAAAGACTGTCCCTCACGTCAACAGCGTCGAGGAACCAGCTCATACGTGTATATGATGTCAGAAGCTCAGGTCGTTTTTCGTTATCAGCGTTGCAATCACGCAACACATGATGGGCTTGGTAGTAGATTAAAAAAAGTTGGTTGATTTGGAGAAATGACGTAAAAATAGGGCTGTCACTGTCACCTCCGGAAGTCCGGATGATGCCAAAATATTGCTGTAAAACATAGACTATTAGTGAAGAACATATTTTATGTATGAATGAAAACGGCAAGCATATTTATAAGCAATCCTGGTTCATTTTGCCCGTCAGGACATATTTCAACCTATGCTGGCCTTAAATAACTAAAACAATCAGTAAAATAACTAAAACGGATGACAAATATGTTATCACATCAACAAAAATAATAATTACTTAAAATGTTGACAGTTTATCTATTAAGAAGCTCGCAAGTGTTGAGAAATTGTTCACTTCACAGCTAAAACGCTATCAAAACAAAGAAAGTTTATAGCAACTACTGTTTTTAGCGCCGCCAAGCGACTATCTTCACGGACGGTTTCAAGAAATTTACGTTTTATATTAGACGAGTGCTCTCCTCCTTTATACTCCCTGATGTCACTATACCTGCATAAGCTTACCTATTGATTATTGGGTAGATTTGAGGAACCAGCCTGGGTGTTATTTATTATTCTATAACTTTACCTATGTGGCCCAGATGCTTACAAAACACAGGCACTTGCGCCGACCAAAATCTTATTAACAATAGCCACGTTTGAAGCTAATTCGTCAAAAAATAAGTAACTGAAAAATCCTATAATATAGATTTATAAGATGGCAAATAAAATAAGATGTACGGTGTAGGTGCTAGAATTATTTCAAAAGCACATAACCTGCATGCCTATAATGGCATATATGAAGAACAACATTGCTATGAGCAATATGACATAAGGTAGAGCCTGCAAATAATTATTTTGATCATGATTAGAATTTAAAAACGTTTAAATCATTTTTGTTTTGTTTTAGAAATTTAAGATCTTAGGTTTATAGTAGAACATAATATTATTAACCTTAAATGACTGCACGAAGGTCCAGAGAAGGATCCTTATAGTATAACCTTGTCTCAATAACTTGATCAAGCGAGCCGCTCTAAACAGCCGAAGAAAGCCAATATTAATAGTCCCTGACTGCAAATTGCAGCATCGGATGATTGTTTAGTAAAATAATTGTTTTGTAAAATTAATATAACAGATAACAGTTTACAAAGACTAGAATGAAAATTTTAAATGCGAAAATAACTCTAAAACATTTTGTCACGCAAAAACTCAAGTCTGACAAAAATTAATAGAAATGATAGTAAAATAATTTTTCGCACTTAATGATTATCATGGAAAATGTGACAAATTTTCTAAAGAAATATATTTATTTCATGAATGTACTGAATGTACCAAAAATGAACTAAGAGTTATGCATTACAGATTAATATAATAGCATTTTTTTTAAATTGACTTAGAAGATATGCGTGAATTTTTAATTCATCAATTTATACAGCGCTTTTTACGAAGAGACACTCAAGAAAGTTCAACAACGAATTGACCGAAAAAAAAGTTTTTAGCCCATGGCAGAAAGAAATGAGAGATGAAGATGTACTAAGAGAAGGTAACACAATTCCAGAAAAAGGTAACAAAATAAAAACAAGCTTTTGGCAAAAGTATGTTTGACAGAGAAATTAAAAGAGTAAGTAACAGTAGAGTATTATGTATAGAAAATATACTAGAAAATATGAACTGCAAATGAGTTGAGAAATTTGTATAAAAGGAAGTAATGTACTAAAGACAAATTGAAGTATATGTACTAAAGATGAATTGAAAGATATAATATGTCAATTGTTTGTTTAGAGTACTTAAAATTGATTTGCAGGCGAGATGAGGTTACTATTGAAGATAGGCCTGGTTAAAAAGGAAGGTTTTTAATCCACTCTTAAAAGACTCGAGAGTTGACGACAGGTTGGTCAGATCAGCCGGCAGATCGTTCCAGACAGAAGCAGCAGCATGGCAGAAAGCGTGACTAGGAAAATCACTGCGCACTGCATAACTATTCAACTGACATGTAGAGCCTAACCTGAAAGTTCTAGGTGTGACATGGAAACTTGGCAATTCAGGCAGATATGTAGGCCTATTAGTCGTGATTGCCTTGTACTGCATAAGTGCAATCTTGAACCTGATTCGAGGCTCAATCAGAAGCCAGTGTAGTCCAGCCATGACCGTAGTAATATGATAACGTTTTCTGGTTTGAGTCACAACCTGAGCAAAAGTATTGAGGACCCGTTGCAATCTGCAAAAATTACTAGCAGAAGCACCATATAAGATAGAGTTACAATAATCGAGCTTGGCACCGACTACAGAGCCGGAAACGATATGAGCCGAGTCTTTATCAATGTAACGGCAAATGTGACGCAAGGCTCTGATGTGGAAGTGGGATGCTCTGCAAACATTGTCCACATGAATATTGAAAAAAAAAGTTTCGTCAAGAGTAACTCCAAGGCTTTTAACCGTTTTAGAGAGACTAATCGAGGAGCCACCAAGTACCTTTTGTCGGATCCTCGCGCCGGTACCTATAATGATGAACTCTGATTTGCTTTGGGTTTAGGGCAAGATCGTTCATCTTTTAACTCAATGTATAACTGAGCGGAAAACATCATTGGTCCAAGGACGGAAGATATGTACTAAAGATATGGAATATATCTACTAAATATGAATTAAAATATAAGTACTGAAGATGAATTGGAATAAATGTAAATTACTAAAAATGAATTGTGAGATATGTACTAAAGATATGGAATATATTGTTACGATATCGCAAATCGTATACGGGGTTATCTAGAACGTTTTTTTAGTTTATTGAAAGATAATAAAATGAAGCCTTGATATGTTTCTTTTTCTACCTTAAGACATCTTCTTGATTTCGTGAAGTCGACAAGCGGTTATGATTAAATAAACTATTGATAATAATATTCCAATATCTACTGAAGATAAATTGAAATATATGTACTGCAGATCAATTCTAAGATAGCTAATAAAAATTAATTAGAAAATATGTCTTGAAGATAACTTGGAGTATATATACTGAAGATGAGACAGATGACGGCCAGACAGACTGCTTGAATCAGGTGGAGAACAACGAAAACAAATAAAGGAAGCTTAATCTAGTTTTGGGGCGCTACCTAGGTGAGCCCGGTAGACGAGTGTTGTTGGATAATTTCTTAAAAGCATTATTTTAATTTTTAAAACTATAACTAGTTATTGGGACAATAATCACTTCTTGAAAAACCATTTTTATTCATTTGAAAACTCTATATATGAATATAAAAAATTAGGGCTGCAAAATTTAACAATTAATTAATCGATTAATCGTTAAAACATTTTAACGATTAAATTTTTTTAACGATTAATCGAAAATGACAATAACTTTACTGATGAATTACTGCGTTATAAAATAGAAATGAAAATTCCTGAATCCATTGACCCTCTGCAATGGTGGAAACTTAATGAACACCGGTATCCGAAATTGTCATTCCTTGCCAAAACCATTTTGTGCATACCAGCTACCTCAGTTCCATATGAACGATTGTTCAGCTCGGCTGGTTATATTGACAGGCTCACCACTTGAACCAAATAGTGTCAACAAACATGTATGTGTGCGTAGTTGGTTAAAAGATGACATATAATTGGAGACATTCCAGTGTTATTTCGATTTTTGAAAAGTATGTTTAATAAATGTTACCTATGACACTATCAATTTTAATTTTTGGATTTAATCGAAATTAACTAATAATTAATCGTTAATTTTTGAAAAGGTTACTATTAAATTTAAATTAATCGTTAACAGCCCTATAAAAATACAGCTATAAAGTTTTGAAAATAATTACTTTTGTTGTTATACAAATTGAAAAATAAACATTAAAACATGTAAATAAAGATGTTTTCAAAGATCATATTTAAAAGAAATTTTAATTAACTATTTTATAATGCTACTCTTTAATTTGTTTTGAAAATTTAATTATTTAAAAGAGAAAAAATAGAAAAAAGGTCACATGTGAATTGAAGTTTTTAAGTTGTGAATTGAGAAAATATAAATGCAAAGTGTATTGTGCTGCTTTCCATGCAGTTTAAAAAAAATTTTGCATTAATATTAGACAAATTTTCTTAGTATTTAAATTTCAAGCTTTAAAAATTAATTTGATTTATGTTTCTTCCGTTATTTACTTTTATATATCTGCTGTTATTTTATTTTCCTTTCTGTAAGATAGTTTTTAATTTCAACCCTTTATTGCAACACATTTTGTCAACCTGGGGTGTAAGACACCCCAGCTTCAAACATGATGACATTATGTGTTTTAAAATATTTTATTGAACGTATCTAAGCAAGATGTGGTCATTGAGATAACACTGATACAAAATTACAACGTTATTGTTAAGAAATAAACTCTAAAATGCAAAAATTGTCACTTCTTAAACACACGATTGTGTTTGTATATTGGCCGCCGTGGATTGACGTCCCGATTTTGCAAATCGGCAAGTATAAACACTCCTATGAAAGCCATACCCTTTACCTTATTAGTTTCTATCCACACATGTTGCTCAACATCTTTATTTGGATGAGCTGTATTCCATTCATAAAAATTTTCATTTGCTCGACGATTAGTCTTTCTCACAATCAGAAAAACCATGTCATCTGTCATAAGTAATCCAAAACCGTTTGACAAGTTTGGAAGCTTTATCCAAAAGTAGTAATGCCCTGTTTTTTAGTCAAAACATTTGCTGCCGCCGTCTGTGCTAATGGTTTTGCAGTTTGCAACCAACAAAAGCAATGTTTGCCAGTGAGAAATAAAGCAGCGATTGTTGGATCATTTTGAGACGGGTAAATCTTACGACGTACCGGTGGCGGTCCACGGTCAGATTACGCTTTGGATTCTACATCACTTGCTTCTTCAGAATCACTTCTCTCATTTTCATTAGAGTCGTGTTTCACTTTTTCAAATTCTGGTAATCATAATTTAGTTGAAATGGGCTTCAACGTTGATGGGGTGTCGAACACTCCAGGATGACGGAATATGCCGTAGGACCCTTTAACCGTTCGCCTTTCCAAAATCCATCATTCAAATTTGGCCAAATATTGTCAGAGTCTTGGGAAGGTAGTGCTTCTAGATGTCACAGAAGCATTTAATTTTATTTGGTTTAATAAGTGAGAAACGGGTTCAATTATACCCTCTGGGGTGTCATACACCCCAGGTTGACGACATAGGGTTAAGTCTAATCTCGTCTAAATTTTATGATACATTTATCAAATCAATTTAAGACTTGGAAATAAATATTTGCAGTTTTTTACATGTTTTAAAAGTGTTCTTGGAATCACAAAAATGTATATAATATCATGCGTGCTATCATCTTAGTTCCGTGCAAACATTCATGCTATTTTTATGTCAGATGCATGATATCTTCATGCAAACATGCAAGTTATTTTCATGCAAGCATGCAATTTATCATCATAAGTTTAACTTACTGTAACATCGTGAATTCCTTTTCCAAACTCCGTAAACAAAACATCAGCTGAACTTCCAATAACAGTAACAAAATCAAAAATATTCCATGCTTCTTTGAAGTAGTTCTGCTGATCAAAATAAAACATGACCTTCTGAACTTATTTTATAATTTTTCTTATTTTCTTGTTTCACGTTGCTGTAATTATTTAATTTATAATTTTATCATAAAGTACCTAAAATGTTACTTATATATATATATATATATATATCTATATATATAAAAGAACATGTCCTGACTGACTGACTGACTGACTGACTGACTGACTGACTGACTGACTGATAATCAACGCCGAGCTCACACGCCTCATCCTAGGAACGTGAAATTTGGAACTTATATTACTTTTATAGCGTAAACATCCGCTAAGAAAGGATTTTTGAAAATTTTGCTCCTGAGGGGAAAAAACTGAAAAACAAACTTTTTTCTAAAACAATGTATATCTCGAAAACCAAAAAATGAGGAAATTTTGAAATTTGGTATATGGATTTTTCTTAAAAAATAAAAAGATAGGTGTTTCACCATTTTTTGAAAATTCGGTTTCCCGGACCTCAAATGTTGGTTGGAAAATTGTGTTATTTGGTTTTTAAAGTAGCTGCTACTCAAAAACTGTGAATGCTACAGGAGTAAAAATTAGTATTTTGTTTCTACTCCCAAAATAATGAAATAGGTGTTTTAGCATTTTCTGAAAATTTGGTTTCCAGGACTTCAAATGTGGGTGGAAAATAGGGTTATTTGTTTTTCAAACTAACTGCTACTCAAAAACTGTAGATACCACGGATGTAAAAATTAGTATTTAGTTTCTATTCTAAAAATAAAGATATACGTGTTTTACCATTTTTTTTAAATCTGGTTTCCAGGACCTCAAATGTGGGATGGAAAATAATGTTATTTGGTTTTTAATGTAACTGCTACTCGAAAACTGTAGATGCTGCAGGAGTAAAAATTAGTATTTGGTTTCTACTCCAGAAATAATGATATACGTGTTTTACCATTTTTTGAAAATTTGGTTTCCAGGACTTCAAATATGGGGAGGAAAATAGGATTACTTGGTTTTTAAAGTAACTGCTACTCAAAAACTGTAAATGCTACAAAAGTAAAATTAGTATTTAGTTTCTACTCTAAAAATAATGATATACGTGTTTCACCATTTTTGAAAATTTGGTTTCCAGGACCTCAAATGTGAAGTGGAAAAAGGGTTATTTGATTTCAAAATAACTGCTACTCAAAAACTGTAAGTGCTACAGATGTGAAAATTGGTATTTTGAGGTTTTGTGCCGGTCAAAAGTAGATGAGTTCAGTTTATCACCGGACGGACGGGCCAAGCCGTTATTTTAGGGTCTTCATACGGCCCTGCCCAAACCTTAAATCAAGGTATGACGGGCCGAGATTTTTAACCAAGTATATAGACATTTTAGTGATTTTAGGGTGTTCAGACGGGCCGGGCTAAACCTGAAGTCAAGGTGGGACGGGCCGAAGTTTTTCATCAAGTATATAGAACTTCTAGGCCTGTAAAAACAGGCCGGGCCCATATTAGACGGGCCGTGCCGGGCCAGGATATTCGGTTTTTGAAACGGGCTGGGCCAAGTTGTCGACGTGCCGAGCCGAGACCTAAAAAATTGATCCGTGCAGTACTCTACTATGTATGCACGGTTCAAATTCTGTAATTTTATGCGAGCGAAGCCGCTACGGGCACTGCTAGTATATATATATATATATATATATATATATATATATATATATATATATATATATATATATATATATATATATATATATATATATATATATATATATATATATATATATATATATATATATATATATATATATATATATATATATATATATATATATATATATATATATATATATATATATATATATATCAATATATTAAATAATAAATGAGAGATACCCACGAAGTAAACGTAAATGTATTTCAAGGTTAAATTTCTTAAAAAATTTCTTAAACAATTGAATTTCTGCAACAGAGCGTTAGTTTTTGTTTTAACAGCTGACAATATTTGACGTGGACTGTACTATTATACTGGAGTATGCCAGGTTTACAAGTTGACGCAAAGAAAGTCGCCGTTGTCAGCTAAAAATTCAGTGGTTTTAATTTAAAATATTTGCAGTTATTTGAGGTGGAACTTAATTAACTAATTCTAAACAGCTGCTTTTATCAATTAATTTTTGCTAATATTTAGTAAAAAGGCCAATGGAATTGAACCAATTTTTATTTGCCACAAATAAATTATAATAATATTTTAACAGGAAACTAAAAGTTAGACAACCTTTGGACCAAATGCAATATTTTTGAGAACGGCTTCAACAAAAAAGAGACATGTCAATATCATATTGAGATTTGTGAGAACAATTGTGTATTTCTCGTAAGGGGTTGGCTCACTGGTCACGCCTTTTGGGGGTTTGGGATATTGGGTAAACTGCAGAATAAAAACATTTATTGAACACTTTCTTTTTTTTGTACTATATTTTAAAACATATAGAAAATGTAAAACATAGAACTAATAAAACAAAAAAAAGCAATGCTGCCTTCATCATGAGAAGAACTGTGTTAAGAGCAATCATGACCATGATGGAATACTCAAATGGAGGCGAAACAACCACTTGCCAGATTCTGAACTGTACGCTGTTCTTCTTCTCTGGCATATAACGACACACTGGGCGAGCATTCATCACAAAGTCGATACATTGCTTCTGTATAGAAGAGTTACATGGTTTTCTTTTCATGCAAACAAAGTTTTAATTTCAACACAACACAAACAAGTTATTTAGAAATAGCCAAAATCGTAGATTTTAAAGTGGGTTTTTATGACAAGTGTTAGCAAAAGAAGTCAGACAAAATATATACTATTATTAAGCTTTATGCATGATAAATAAGCCTCGAATAAATTGTAAACCTGGTTTTTATCCATATCTCGGTCTTCAAGTTCATGTTCACCTTGTTCTTGGAAAGTAATGATGATAAGTGCGACAAAGATGTTGATGAAGAAAAACGGAAAAACTATAAAATAAACAATGTAAAACATCGACATTTCCATTCTGTTACCGGGCTGAGGACCTTTATTTTCTCCTGTTATATCAATTGAATGACGTAGTACCCTGTTTGGAGGATAGACGAAATAAAAAGCTATTTTTATTGTTTTATGATTACGAAGTTATCGCAGTAAACCATTCTTATTATTAAAAAAAAACTAACAATGGCCATCCTTCTCCTGTCTGAACCACAAACAATGTCAGCATGGCATTTGCCACATTGTCGTAATGAAAGTCCCATTGGTTCCAACTTCTTTGATTCACTTTTGCAATGTATTTACCATTTACTCTTTCATATTCAAAAAAATCGCCCCTAAAATTTCAGTTTAAACAAACTTTCAATTGTGCATAATTTTTTTTAATCAACGCAAACTGCACAATTTACAAGGATAGGTACTAGTGAGTTCCAAGAAACCTTGGTTACCATATGTATAAGTGTATATAACGTACGGTTACAATATGTATAGTATAAATGTATGAAACGTACCGTGGAATGCTGGAAAAAATTACTTCATTTAACAGGGTTGAATAAAATATGATTTTTATACTTTTTTGCTACTGAGAAACAAACTGCTAATATGTCAATCTGTTCCGTGAGTTTTTTGCTAACTGTGGTGGAATTGTTTGTAATGGTTGAATATTCATTCACTTATTTTGTTGCTATTTTTTAATTATCTTCTCATAAAATTTATATTTTTTTCAATTAGCAATATAAACTTATTTGATAGACAACTTAGCTGTTGAAAATACAACTCACAAATAAACATGCTTCCTGGGTTAGGTGCCAGTGGATAACACTACTATTAACTATTTTCAAATCCCTCACATTTGTTTTTAAATTCAAGGCTAATATAGTATTTTGTTATTAAACTAGGTTTACCAGCTTTTCTACCATTTGTAAATGTTAAAAAATATGAAACTGGATTAAAACCCGTTTTAGACCATCGTACGTTTTACGAACGCACTTATTTTTGGCGTTGCAAAAAATTAAGCTGTAATTTTTTTTCTGTTAAAAGTTTTTTTTCATGTTAAGAAAGCTTCAATGCACTGTATAAAATTTTTTAAATAATTTTTTTATTTGTATTAAGTAGTTTAATCTGGGTTAGAATATGATCATTTTCAAGTTTTTCGACCGATATTACTTTAAAAATTTATTATGCTAATTTTATGAGAGTTATCATAACAAAAGTTTGAAATATCGAAAGAGGATGTACTCAAAAATAAACAGCAACGTTAATTAAATTTTATTGTGTTTACACTAACCCTCAATCTGAACATGTATGAGTCATGCTCGTTCTACGATCGTTGGTCGTATAGAGTACTTTATGCGAACGAGTCGAAACTAGTTTATTCAGCTTATAGTTGTGCAGTGGTTGACTTGGTGATAGTGTTTTTTGCAAATTTCATTCTTCGAATGAAATGTTTGTAAAGTTTAAAAATGAAAGGCGTCAAACAGAACGTTTTTTTCACGTTGAAAGAAGCTATGGAACTAATTCTTGATGATGATGATAGCATTGAGGTTGACATACTTGTCATTCTTCCGCCCGGCGCATCATAACACGTGACTGATGAATAAGCAAATGAAGAAGAAATGTTATTCTTTGTAATATATCCGGGAAGATAGAAGTTGATTATACTAATGATGGGATAGGATTAGACTGTGTCGGTTCTTTTGGTGAAGAAATGTAGGTCGCAAATACGGTCAGTACAATGTCGCGGCAACCAAAACGCCAAAAACGATTGAAATGCACTTGGACCAAAAAGAGTCATTTGAATAGCCACTTTTAAAACAGTCCATATATAACGAGTTTGAAACACCACAATGGTGCTTTGCTTGAAAAACCCCATATAGGCTGTTTAGGTTGTTTTATACCGATGAAATGAATTCATGCACGGTTGAAGAAACAAAACGATAGGGAAGATTCAGCAACTGGCCATGGTCACGATCTGGAAAAGGTGAAAACAGTAGGTCGCTACAAGCTGGAAAATTGTGGCAAAACACTGTACATGTGGACCAAGTGCGGCAAACGACTTCATCGGAATTGTTTTGGTGCTTTCCACACACTCCGGTTCTGAAACGACTATCATGAACTGCTTGACTGATTTATTGAATGTTAAATTTTTGGATTTTATTGAACTGTGTTACTGATAAAGTCAGAAATGTGTTTTTAGCTTTTCTGTTTATAGCCTAAAATTTATATTTTAATTGTTTGCGTTGAAAAAAAAATAAATTGACTTTTAAACATTTTGTCGTTTTCAGTAGTCTATACGACCACCGTTCGAAAAACGAGCATAGTGAATTTTCAAAGTTTTCTTTCAAATAAAAAATAATTAAAAATAAATCTGTTAAAACATAAGCAAGTAACTTAGAAATAAAAAAAATAAATAATAGAAATCTAATTAATAAAGTTTTGGACCTAAACGGGTTAACAATTCTTCATTGAAAGCTTTAATGGTTTTCTAGTGATAATTTGTTGAGCTAAAAGTGTGTTAATTTGAGAATGACCAAAGATAGAAAAAAAATAGAAATGCAAATGTCAGCAATTTATGTAGAAAGAAAATATGTGAATGTGTTTATTTTATAGCACAAAAAACTGATCGTAGCGTTTCTACAGTGCCAGGCCGTCGCATAACAATACATCTCTAACGTGTTTATAAACTTAATAACTTAGTAATAAATATTAAAATGACCTGCAATCAAGCTGGTTGTTTTTGGAGTCGTCATTGCAATAGAAGAATTTACCTTTGAACAGTTGAACAGCAAGCACGGCAAAAATAAAGTGGAACAGCATGTACACGATCATAATGTTGAACACATTTTTCAGTGAATTAACTACGCAATCAAACACCGCCTGCAATATTATTTAGAAATAAACTTTTCAATTTGCTCATAAAACAAAAACGTTATTAGATTACAAAACAAATTTGTACAGTTTAAAAAAACCTTAAGTTTAGGAACTCTGTTAATAGTTTTAAGCGGACGAAGAACTCTGAGTACTCTCAGTGACTTCATTGTATTCAGGTTCTTTCCAGCCGATCCTGGTTCACCGCTTCATGAAAATAATAAAAAATATTTCAATATCTTGTTTTTTATACGTAATTTTTTTTGCTATCAAATTCTCAAATTACTTTAATATACAAATATAAAAATCATTTATTGTTAGTCTTACCTGAAAGCAAACGCGGCTAATGCACAAATAACAACCGTTGCATCCAAAATGTTCCAAAGATCTCTACAATATGATCCAGGATGAAATATTACTCCTAAATTTATAATCTGCAAAAATCAATTAAATGAATTAAACTATGATCAAATGCTTACCAAATATTGTATTTTCAAAATTTGAAATTCTGCAAGTCTATAAATGTCTTCAATTGTCATCCAATACAATGAAATGAAAATACGAAAAAACAGTGCTCATTATTTAAATACAAACCTTAAGAACCATTTCAACTGTAAAAACTCCAGTGAATACAAAATCAAATAGATTGAGAAATTCGTTCCTCGTTGAATGTTCTTGAACGGGATCTTCTGCTGCCAGTGCAATGCTTGATGCACATATAACAATCATTATGAAAGGATCAAAATATCTCAAATTCACAACGAAATGGCAAAATTTTCTTATTCTGAAATTTGAATTTCAAAATATATAAAGAACCAAATAAAGTTGCTTCACAAATTTGTAAACCATGATATGCATTTATGCAATTATCACGAATTGTCTATAAACTATATTCTGATTACCTAATATTAAAAAGAGAACCCTGTCAATTGTGACGATGTTCAATAAAACAGGTTTCGTTTACAGTGCTTGTAGTTTGTTTTCGCATGTGTAAGTAGCGCTTTTAGTTTTTATAAACGATGGACAAGAAAAACTGTTTAAAATGTAATTAGCTGCTAAATAATTAGTTATTAGAGTTTCTGGCAATTAGCTGGTTTACCTGGTTTGCTCGGGTTTTTAAGGTTATTATGCTGTTTTTTCTTGTTGGTAAGATTTCTTTCATTTTTTATATACCGCTATTTTGTCTCGTATACAATATAGTTTAAACATCAAATGCATTTTGTCCTATTACATATGAACCACAATTTAAGCAATATCAAATTCAAACTTAAGCATCAATGATATCCGACTAAGCATTACAACAGAATTGGAAATCCCAGCCTCTAAATAATATGGTACATTAACCGACTGATAGGAATGCGAGGACTAAAGACATATTTAAAGTTTTTAATGCTTCTGGTGGTTTTCCAACTTGAGGTAGTTTAATTTGTCTGGTGACCGAACACATTTTCTGTTCCTCCATTAAATTTTAGAGCCTTCCTAATGTGAACATGCTGGCTTAGGTGGGCTGGAGCAAAATGCAAATTGATTGTGATCGCATGCGTGCTGTGCACGTAGTCGTCAAATTGATCTGTTTTTTGTTAACTATTTTGTAGCAGGTTTTCAAATTGAATTCAAAAACTCATTTCTCCGTGACAAGGTCAAATAGATGCTTTCCTCTAACAATTTTACTTGAGAAAACATTAGACAGTTGTGAGTAGGGGCGGGCTACCTGTATCGAAATGGCCACTAGTATATAGTTTCAAGATGTTGTTTATTGTAATTTGGCACAAAATGTTTGAAATTGCGCTGACACATTATTTAATACGCTACAAAGATCTGTAACTCTAGCATTAAACAACACGCAGAAAAAGTATGAGTAGAAAACGTAATATAATTTTTGTTTAAATTCTGAAAAATTAGGGCAAGCCAGATTACGTTCTGGCACCCCCGTTTATAATTGGTATAACATAAAATACGTTTTCAACATTTTATGGTTTTGCTAAGTTGTCTGACAACTTTATTTTTGTTTCTTACTTGAGTGCAAAAGAAGAACTCCAACCAACAAGTTTGATTGTTGAGCCAGATGTACTTTCATTTATTCATACATAATCAAAAATTGAAAATCTACGATAGACGCATTAATTCAAATTCCAGAGTGTACACAAAAGATGGTCGTGGTCAAAATAGATAATTTCTTGTTCAAATTGCCTTTCAGGCTGCAAAAGGATATACTCTTATGCCCTGCGACCTTTAGTAAACGATCGCAATTGGTTACCTTGTCAGTGTATCTTAGCCAGTAGATAAATAAGCATATTTTTTGTTCTACTTCAATCAGAGCCGGACTTACTAGCACATGACCTACCTTTATTAAATACACGAAGACAGGTTGAGAATAAAACCAAATTTTGACTTTTCCTTCATAAAAATTCGGTGACCGGACATGATTTTAATCTTTTATGTGTGCGCTTGATTGGGTCTATTCATCTTATAATATTAATTTGTAAACGAGGAAGGCATTCAAATATTACAGAAACATTACTAGGTACATAAATCCTCCATGAAACTATTATCAAAATTTTTAATGTTTTAAAGCCAATTTTAAAAAATCCAAGTGCGTTAATTCCACACAAAAATCAAACAAAAAATAAGTGCTAAAACTCAGGCTGCTGAAAAACTGTCCTTTACTTGATTTTTGGTAAACTAAATGGTTTTTACTATAAGGTCCAAATTCAAATACTATTTTCAAAGTAGAGTTGATTTGAACTAGCTAAAAATTATTGTAGCTGCTTTTCAAATTTTCCAATTATTTTTACCGTGTTGGTTTGCTTGCGTATTAAGAGAATGCACTGAAATCTTGTAATACTTAAAAAAATACTTTCTGTCATTCTGTTGAGTTCAAATTTGATGTATTGAGTTTTTGTCTATGAAAATGCATTTCATTAATTAAATTTGTAGATCAATTAGACAAAATTTGATTTTTTTTAAATATTGAAATATTAGAAATATTTGTAAAGAAATAAAACTATTTGTTTGAAAGTCATTAAAAAAAGAAATTGAAAAATTGATTTTTCAAATAAAGGTGTTAAAATAAAAACTTTGTAATTCGAAAATGTTTATATCTGTCATCTGACATACTTCACATATATAAAGTATTTAGAAAACAAAGGGCAGTTGCTAAAGATTCAGCGATCGACGGAGTCCACCCACTTCTAGATCTTTATTGCTAAAAAATCAGTATTTTCCAATCAACAGCAGTCGTAAACCTGTAAAGCTGCATATCGTCGGCGTAAATACGGCGTTGAAGCTCATGAGTCTATGATAACTTCCTCAAATTCGTCTGTGTTTAATTTGAAAAAAAATAGCCCAGAAGAGACCCCTGAAGAATTATACGAGTTAATGAATACAAATCTCAGATAGAACTGAAACCATGTGAGAAAAGCGCTTTTCATAGCGAAGGACGCTTCGAAGCGCTTCAGTAGTATGTTGTGGTAATAATTGTCCATGGTTACAGATACGTTGAAAAACACAAGCAGCGACGAAGATGGTTTTGGTCGTTAATGCTATTGCCACGGCGGTACGCGATCTTTGATTCGCTATATCTTTATTAATTTTATTTTTTTTACACTATATGGTATATTCAAACTCAGAAATTGTACCTTTATATAAAAATATTAATAAAATTAAAAAAAAATTATTTTGAAATTTTTATGCTACTACCTAGGATAGGGTTTAGGGGTAAGGATAGGGTTAGGGGTAGGGTTAGGGGTCGGGTTAGGGTTAGGATTAGAGCCAGGGATAAAGTTAGGGTTAGGGTTAGTAGCAATTTTACCGATTGCAATCACGTCGAACCGCCGGGGCAATAGCAGCGACCGGTTTTAGTAGAGTAGTGACGACGATTGAAAAATGTTATTGGTCCAGATGTCCCAAAACACAATGGGTCATATTTCAATAATGGTTTGTATGCACAAATTTTTTTAGTTTATTGCAATCAATTGCGTATTTCTCGTAATGGCTTGTAATCGTTTCTTATTTATTAAACTTAATGAAAAGCGCTTCTACACTTTTGAAAAAGAGATATACACATTATTCGATTGATTGATTACATTTTCGGCAGGCAAACATCTAACAGGATTTGTTTAAAATATTGATTGAATATAGCTATACAAGCTGAAGTCGCCTAAATTTTAATGGTAGAGCTTTTGTAATGAGTGGTCTCTTTGAAATGAAATGGCCTTTTCCTCATGCAGGGAAAATTGTTTCACTCAAATTAATTATAAAAATTAATTTAAATGAACAATAAAACTTCTCAAATAATAACTTATACACATTCTGCTTTATAACCTAGATATAAAAATAATTGACATAAAACACACCTTTTATTCCGTTAAGCAGCTAATGTTATTGAACTTTGTAAAATCTTAAAATTGCTTTAAGTCAGTTTTATGGTTACTATTGAACAATTAATCAGGTGCGTCATTTGCGGGGAGACAGGGGTCCTAATGCGCTCCCAGGAATTATTTGAGTTTCTTATTTACAAAAATAACTAAAACAATTTTAAAAAAGTTTTGGAATAATGAACAATTTACAAAAAACAAAGCTTATATAGAAATAGACTAAACTCTTAAAAATAATATTTAAGCGTGAGTCATAACATTTTTTAAACTAATCTTTCCGTTTGGCGTTATCAATATATATATATATATATATATATATATATATATATATATATATATATATATATATATATATATATATATATATAAAGATCCCAAGTGTAATCACATTAGCGAGAGCCTCCGAGGGTTAAGTGTGAGTGATAAAATTTGCATAACCAAACTGCGTTCGGAAGATAGAAACGTCGGGCGATTGTGGAATATATATATATATATATATATATATATATATATATATATATATATATATATATATATATATATATATATATATATATATATATATATGTATATATATATATATATATATATATGTATATATATATATATATATATATATATATATATATATATATATATATATGTTTATTTATTTATTCATTTATTCATTCATTCATTCATTCATTCATTTGTTTATTTATTTATTTACAATTAAAAGACTGTTTAATCGTTTGTATGCATTCCAAAACAAATGGAAAAAAAAATAGATTACCAAATTAATAGTTTTTTAATACATATATATATATATATATATATATATATATATATATATATATATATATATATATATATGTATATATATATATATATATATATATATGTATATATATATATATATATATATATATATATATATATATATATGTATATATATATATATATATATATATATATATATATATATATATTTATATATATATATATATATATATATATATATATATATATATATATATATATATATATGTTTATTTATTTATTCATTTATTCATTCATTCATTCATTCATTCATTCATTCATTCATTCATTTGTTTATTTATTTATTTACAATTAAAAGACTGTTTAATCGTTTGTATGCATTCCAAAACAAATGGAAAAAAAAATAGATTACCAAATTAATAGTTTTTTAATATTTGAAATTTATTTAAGTAAGGTACATATTTTTAATTTTGTTTATTATATACAAATAAATATATAAATGTATTTATATAATTATTTATTATATATAAATTAATTTGTCATAGATAGCAGATTGTCACACAAAAACGTTTTACACAGACGTATCACACAGACGTCTTACACAGACATGGGTTATTATATATATATATATATATATATATATATATATATATATATATATATATATATATATATATATATATATATATATATATATATATTATGAGCATAGTTTGGCGTTATATTTTGTTTAATACACGGCCCGTTGAATATTACCGCCCATTTGGCATTAATTAATTTGCGTGCCAGAATCTCAACGTGGCGAAACACGGGAGAAAAACGACAGTTGTTGGGTTTTTGTCAGTCATTTTATTTCAGAAGCTGACTGCAGTTTTGGAAAATCCATCTTCAGAGCCGAAAAATAAAACAACTTTTCCTATTCATGGACTGACCATTGGTTTAGCAATCAATTGTTCAGAGCTGAAGGTTCCTATGAGCTATCTGCAGCTCTGAATGACTACCCAAAAAGTCTAAACTGCTTGTTCAAAACCATTGAATAACATATGAATCTCCAATCAACATTGCCCACAGTATATATTCCACATTTGCCCAACGCCCTTATCTTCCGAACGCAAAGCTTTGTTCAGTAAATTTATTTTATTACACGCACTTAATTATTATTTTTTAGCTTTTAGTACATTTGTATACAAGCATTTTTTTTTAATTTTCTTATTTTTTTTTATTTTTTTATTTGTTTTAAATCTTAAACTGATTAATATTTTGTCACCTGATATACATACACCTGCATTAAAAAAAAGTTTTACCACCATTTTAAGTGCTTTAAGAAAAGTTAAAAAATTCCGATGAAACAAACAACAAGAAACAAAGCAAGTTAATATAAGCGTTTTAAAAAATAATCGTGAATACGCATTTCCGGCATTTTACGAAAAAAAGTGTATAATTTTTTTAAATTGTTTTTTTTTTATAGAATAGTAGCTATCAAAGCTAGATACAGGATTTTGGGAACTAGTGGAAACGCCATACGTTAGTAAATAAGTTATATGCGTTGTATAATTTCAGTTTATTGATTTAGATTTATAAACATTAAAATATTTGTAAATGTTTCCACAATATATTCTGCCATTTCATCATTATTGCAACCTAAGAAAAATAGTTTCCACACATCAATAATCAAAGTTGGTAGCAAAGTTGGGTTTCATCTTAGGGTGGGGGTGTCCATACGGAATATACATCGATGTTTTTAATCGATGCGTTACATCGATTAAAAACATCGATATAGTTCGATGCATCGGTTACAAAAATCGATGTTTCTCAAAATCGCTTTTTTTCTTATATTGCATCACATAGCTGTAATCGGTCCCTGACACTTCATAAAAACAAACAAACAACCCACATTTTATTATTTTATTATTTATTACTCTCACAAAAGTTGCCTTTTGTGTGTGCGTTGAAGAATGTTCAAGGAATATAATGTTAAAAAAAACAACTTTTCACGCAATTTTTGCTGATTTAGTTCAGTTGTTGTTGTTTATTGAAATAATAAAAGCAATGTGTGAAAATATATTAATGTAAAATCACTGGTTTAATGCTCAACTTCCTATTGATAAACCTTAACGGATTCAAATCATTTATTAGGGACATTAATTAATTATTTTATTATTAAGAGATTTGAAGGTATAAATAGCCCTAGCAAAGCCTTCATTTATTATTTTCCAATAAACTGCAAAACCATTCTATTGAGCCCGGTATACGTTTTGGTGATATCGTAACATTGGTGATTAGAAGTGGGATACAAGAATGGTTTTGAAAGCATTGGATGAGCTCTTGATACTCGAGTTGAGGCGGGAACTTAGAAAATGAGAGCTCAGTGATAAAGGAAGAAAGTCTGAGCTCGTGGACCGCCTCCGGACGTCATTGGAGAACAATGAGTTTGATCCTGAAGAGTATGAGTTCGAAGCAGAAGATGAATTGTTGAAGGCGCTGAATAAAATGGCGGAGGAAAACAGAGCAGCACACAGAGCAGCACAGCAAAAAATGAAGAAATTTCTTGAACTCCTCAATGGTGACACAAACAATTGCGGAAACAAAAAAGACGGTCAAGATGAACCATGCAAGAATGTACAAGATGAACCATGCAAAGATGGTCATGGTGATGAGCCTTGCAAAGATGTGCAAGATGAACCATGCAAAGATGTTCAAGATGAACCATGCAAAGATGTTCAAGAGGAACCATGCAAAGATGTTCAAGATGAACCATGCAAAAATGGTAATGATGATGAGCCTGTCAAAGACGGTCATGATGATGTGCTTGTCAAAGACCGGTCATGATAATGAACCTTGCAAGGATGCTCAAGATGAACCATACAAAGATGGTGTCAGTGATACAGTCGGTATGGACTTCGAAAACAAAACTAAAGAAGATGAGCAGAATGTTGAAAACGAAATGCAAAATGATGAGGATGAAAGTGACGATGATGATTATAATAATGGCAATAACAACTATGGCTTTTAATCATACAGCGACGGTTCTGAAACGGAAGCCTCCATAACAGACGACGGCACCGAATATTCAGGGTCAGATTTTAGTGACGAATCTGACTCGGATGAAGCAACCGAGGATTTAGAAACGGACGAAACTCCAATGGAGAAATACATCAAAGTTAACTTGACAAAAAAAGAAGACACTGATTTGAGACACGATTGCGATAATTTGAAGAAAGATCCGCTGGACGATACGAAAGTTGACACCGACGAAAGAGCCGAGTTGGAATGTGAATAGAAAACGTTCGATTGTAGCTTGGAAGAAAACAAACATGACGGCGATGAACTTCTTCAAAACAACAATGGCAATGCAGCAAGCAAAAACTCTGAAAAAGATGAGCCAAGAACAGAGAACGGTACCGAGAGTTCTATATCAGATGAATCCACAGAGGATTCTAGATCAGATAAACTAAGAGTCATTGTAAAATCAAATAACAGTTTGATGAAGGAATTTATTGGATTTATGGAACGTGTTTTCGAAAAACCTTTTGAAGATTTTCTTGAGAAAGATCTAAAAGATGTGAAGGAAAAAGAAAAAGCAGACAATTCCGATAAACCGTGCAAAGATGTTCAGGACGAGGCATGCAAAAAAGGCTGTGATGAACCGTACAAAAATGGCGACGATGAGCCAAAGAAAGACTCTGTTGATGAACAAAATAAGGACTGGAAGAAACTGTATCAAACGGTCAAGAGACTTGACCATGTTGTTTGCGAATTGCGATCAAAGCCACGAGTAAAAATCAAGGTATTTTGGTGTTCGTGGCCGAGTCGCATTTCTCAAAAGCGACTATGCTGTTCGGGACGAACATAATTAAGAAGGGGGTAATAATGTAAAATCACTGGTTTGATGATCAACTTCCTATTGATAAACCTTAACGGATTCAAATCATTTATTAGGGACATTAATTATATATTTTATTATTAAAAGATTTGAAGGTATAAATAGCCTTAGCAAAGCTTCCTTTATTATTTTCCAATAAACTGCAAAACCATTCTATTGAGCCCGGTATACGATTTGGTGATATCGTAACAATATATTAAAGTCCTATATCCAATGTTCTTGTGGAAGACTTTGCAAAAACAAATGCTTGTTTAAACGTTTTCCTTTTAGTCTATTTCGCTGCTGATTGACGACTTGTGCTGCTTTAGAAAATAAACGTTCAAACGGTACTGAAGTTCCCACCATGGTCAAGTATTTATACGCAATTGGATGAAATTCAGGAATTCAGGGAGTGGAATTTTCATATCACTCCAAATTTCCAATGGGTTCTCATTGAGTCTTTCTACTTGACTGCTCAAGTAAATGGACAGCTCGTCATAAACAGCATCCCCAGGCTTCGCCGTTTTCCAGCTCTTGTGGACCAATTTGTAGTGATCATCCCACAAAGAAAAGTTTTCTTTTGGTTTGTCAGGATGATCTAAACAATCAGATTCCGAAGCCTCATTTTGTATTACAGTTTTCATAAGTTCTTTGACTTTTTCACACTTGGGTCAGTAAAATAAATTTTTTTGAATCTCGGATCCAATATTGTGAAAGAAAGTCATTCTCTCTATAGCACTTATTCTCTTGTCAATCTCTTTAACGACCAGATAATGCACTTATTTGGCAAGAGGTTCTTCGAGTTTAAGATATTTAATTTTCAAAAGAAGACAGTGGATAAGTGGTATTACTTTGCTACTAGTACATTATTTATCTCCGGACACTTCCTTAATTGATTCGATGTATCGTTGAAAATACATCGATACATCGAGCATATCGATGTCTTTTAAAAACATCGGATCGTTTTGATTTAATCGTATGCAAACATCGAGTGAAATCGATGCATCGATGTGTTTTGAATATCCCTACTCTTTGGGTTTTCAGCACGGGTTGCGGCTATTGTGCCAAATCGTCGGATTTGGTGCTTGTAAAAACGGACAGGATCTGGTTTGGAGTTTTGTGCCTATATAACGGGCCGTGTCTCAAAAAAAAATAACCCGTGCAGGGCTTTGCCAGTTAAGGTCAATAATTTAACTAAACTGGTAATGTTGTTTTCACCAATAATAAAACAAATTTAATTTAATATCTCAAGACCACCCATTTTATACAGTTTTTTTTAAATTAGGGCTAACAGACTAACGGATTTGTTGAGCTGAGAATAAAAAGTGAACTATAAGGCAGTAATGTCTTCCCTTCGTCGTCCTTCACATCTTTTTTGCTTTTCCTTTTTTCAAATATGCTAACTTAAAAAAATAAAAATAAAAATTTCGTTGCAAACATAACAGGAATTTTGAAATAAAATGTTCAACCAATTTTGGAATTATTTGAAATACTTATTAAACAAAACAATTAACTGATAAACCTTGGTCGTCCTCATCATCGACAGAATTAATTTTATTAATAAGTGTAACACACTTCATTTCTTCTTCGGTTAATCTGAATGTGAAATTAATAAATTTCATGAAATAACACAAATATATCAGCTATTTTTGGGTTTTAAAAAAGTGTCAGCTAGGGTAAGAGCAGTGCCTATATTATTCAACTTTCAGTTCATTATACTAGCAAATTAAAATAAATATTGAAACTATGCGAACAATATTTGTAGTCAACCAACATAGTCACGTTTTCTGGAATTTCATTAAGAGATGAGAAATCTTTCGGAATAATATCAACAGTTGCCAACAACCTTTCTGCTGCTTCCTTATAAAAATAAAATTATTAAAAAAATGTTAGTTAAATATGAAAATAAAAAAACATAAATTATTCAGAAAATCAAATCAAACTTTTTCTTCTAAAGCTTCTTCTTCTTCAGCTGCAGTTAGTTCTTGAGCATTTGCCAGGTTGTCAACTGCTATGGCAAGAAATACGTTGAGAAGTGTGTCTAATAAACTTATAAGTTAAGAAAAAAGTTTATTTTAATAAATAAATAAGTCAAATAAAAATGCATGCGCCCAGCGTTTATATAAAGATACAGTTTCCAAAGAGAACGAGAACGATGAAGTAAATTGAGTAAAGCATTCCACTGTTATTGACCCCTCCTTGCGATTGGATGGCATAAAACATCACTTCGTTCCAATCTTCTCCTGTTAAAATCTGAAAATTTATAAATTTTTGAATTAGAAAACTAATTTAAGTTTTTTATCTTTAAAGCAATTGGTCGAAACTAATTGGCTTATTCCATGACTTCTCAAGGTAGCTATAAAGAAATGCTTGAATGTTTTGAAAGCATAATAGAACAAAAATGTCCAGAATGAAAATTAACTTTAAAAAGATTGTTTATAGTCTTTTACACGAGATGTTTTAAGACTAAGATGGCAGTATGCTAGAAGCACCTGAGTACTTCCTGTCGTGGATCATATTTGATTCTTTTAACTGCCCTCGTCTTTTATCCAGGCTTGGGACTGGCTCGCAAAGACAAAGTAAATTAACTGAACATTTGATAGCTAAATGTTTCTAGCAAAAACTGAATTACCATAGTACAAACAAAGTTTTATTTTAAGTCCTTTATTTGAAAAATTAATTTTCCTTTTTTAATGACTTTGAATCTAATAGTTTTATTTTTTTTTAAATTATTGATATTTCAAAATTTTTAAAAATAATTTTTAAATTTTGTCTAATTGATCTCAAAAGAAACACAATTACATGCATTTTAAAAACGATTTTGTAAACAACTAAATAAATGCATCTATTTTTGGTTAAAAAGAGTAATTTAAAAACAGGTATTATTTTTAAAGTCAAATTTTCCATTCATAATTTCAGGAATGAAAAACCACTTAAAACGTTCCTACCAGCCTCAAGTTTTAATGTGTCAACTGTTTCTCGTATACAATGAATGGTTAGTTTGGTTGTCATGATTACATATTTTCAACAATTATTGTGTGGCACACCTTATAACCACATCATTAATTCCAAACACAACGATGTGCGAACTGAAAGGCTCAATTTTTACATAAAATTTCTTTCCAATTTTTTCGTGCTTCTAAATTTATTGAATTATCTCAATTGATAAAACACTGCAAGCAAAATAATTTTTTCAATTACATTAAAGACTAATTTATAAATTAAATTTATAGCAGGAGTGAATGGGGTCACGATTTCTTTTCATTGCAGTCAACAAATTTATTTGAGACACGTAAAAGCCAGATTATTTAAACGGCAATTTGCGTTAAAAAGCCGTCTTTCACACAACTGAAATGAAATTAAATGAGGCATTTGATAAAACGGTTTTTTACAGTTTTGTTATCATTCTAAGAATGTGTTTAATATTTTTCAGTTTGCGTTTTATAATTTTTTTATCTTTTTCAATAATTGTAAAACAAAGTTTATTTTAAGGAAAATGTAATAAAACATATTAGAACTTGAAAGAAAAATTTTCAGATTTTTTACTCAAAGTTAAATAAATAAAATTGGGTGTTTGTATTATTGGAAATTTTTAAGTAAAATGCATTAAGACATATAATAAGTCGAAACATAATTTTACAAATTTTTTGTTCAATTAAAATTAAAATGAATAAAATTAGGCCTCGTTATTTATTTTTTTTTATAAATTTTGTTAGATAACCTGGAAAACAGTGAGCAAAGCCACAGAAAAAGTGTCAAAGTTACACGAAGGACGACCTGTTTCAAAATTCCATCTGCAAGTTTGATAAATGTTTAAATCAGTTATTTTAAGTTTAAAATTAAATTGTTTTAACAATTAAGCCAAATCTACTGGCAGATCCACGACTGTCAATTGGGGGAGGGGCAAAGGAGCATAAACATGCCCCTTTATTTCTTGGATGATTGCTAACCCTTGGAGGATCTTGCTAATGTAATCACACTTGAGATCTTTGGGGTCCATAATTATACTTATAAGCAAGGCATTGAAAACAGGGACCAATTGTTCCTCCAACTTTTACGGTGATGAAGGGATTCTCGCTCTCACCACTTTTGTTTCGGTTTTGTTTCATCGACATATAACCAGATAGTATGTTAGTTTCAAACTTATGTAAGCGATTCACAGTGACAAGAACAATAACAAATACAATGGCTCCTCATCACCATAAAGCTACAGTTATTGTTTGTAAGTGTTGAAATCAAATAAGCATTCAAATCTGCATCGTCTGACTTACGACAGGTTTCTGTGGAAAACATTGACCTCAACATATTTTTTTCATCGGCATCACGCTGTACGTCTTCATCTTCAATGCAGAAAGGTTCATCGTTTTTAAGCATGTCATCATTCAACATATACCGACTATCAAAATCACTATCACTCAATAATTGGTCACTTTCATTAGAAAAACTTTCCTGGTCATTGTCACATTACGAATTGTCAACATCTTGGGCATACTCATTGTGTAGCTCTCACTATCAGAGTTGTTATCATCAGTTGATGCAAGATCATCATCACTGACACCATATTCATCGTTTTTAAATATTAGTTTTAGAATTTCTTCTGTGGTATAGCGTCTCTGTTAACGTCCAGCTATTTTACACACTGTGATTTAAAATAACTTTATGCCCTGATACACTTTGCCGGTTTATTTATTCAGCAACTGAGTTATGTAAACGAAAACTCTAATATAAATTTAAACGTATTATAATGACAATGGGAAGTAATGTCTAAACTACCATTTATATTTTATATTTAGCATAAAGTACTTTGTAGACCACTAACTCTACTTTCGAGACTTTGTGCAATCCGCTTTTTTACCCAGTTATAAAATAGTAAACTTTTTATTATGTTAAAAAGACACTGATTTTATTTAAAGATAATCAATTCAATGATCAATTAAAGCACTTTCTCATTGGTCCATTTAAGGATATCTTGATATAATATCTGGATACACGACCAAATCTAGTAGGCATAAATCAGTACAACTAATTACGTAATAGTTACATAAAGATTTGATATAAATACTGACGCCACAGTAGTTCGTTACAGCAATTGATTTACAATCGTGATATAATCAATAATAAAATATTAGGCCCAAATCAGTATTTTTATTAGGTTGTTTATCCAGTTGTTATATCCAGATATCAATAGTCCACTCCATCGTAATTTCTTTTATTCAAATAATAATCAGGCATCAGTTTGGCATACATATGTCCGCAAATCACTATAAAACCATTTTATAACCATTGGAGTCCAAATGAACCCCAGGATCCTCGATGTATAATTAACAAATATATCGATGTTAGGTAGATGTAAGTTTAAGATTTTTGTGGGATGAATACTTCTTATAGACATGCACAAAGTCATGAAATTTCATTAGTCCATCGTTGCATTTTCATTTTGATAATGCGGATTAAAAAGAGCCTTGGGGTCCATAATGGACCCCAAGAGCCTCCATGGGTTAAGTCTTGTAACGAAAACGAAAAAGGCGAGAAGTCACATACATACTTAAATACATCAGTGTTACATTTTCGGATGTGCATTGTGCGGATCTGAGTGGTCTGCACAGACAACAGTTATGCTCAGACATAAAGGCTGGCAAACAAACGGATATATTGTGTAGCTTTTGAATTTTTTTTTATCTTTATTGGTTGGATTAGCATCACTATATCAATGTCTCAAATTCTGGTTGCAACATTAAACTTGGTGGAAAAAATAGTTTGTTCTACTGTTACTTTTTCTTCAGCGTTTTCACAGACAATTCGGAAATGGTGCGGTAAAGCTTAGGAGCCTCGTGTTCCACCGGTGGTTATTGTTTATCTAAATAAATTTTCAATCATTTAATGGCATGTTATTCCGTTGAAATAATCACGCATCAACCTGAAGTCAATCCAAAGATGGTAAACCTGATATTTCTCTTCAAGCAAGAGTGCAGGCTCGAGATTACATCAGTGTATACATTTTCAAACTTAGCCCAAACCCTAATATGTGAAATAACAAATGCAGCGGAGGCATTTATTGGTACTAGAAAACAATATTCTTTATTGGAAAAATGGTGAATTCATGAAACGTACTGAGTAAGAAAGCAGTCTCCGTGGAATCGTTTGAAAATTTCAAAATAAAGCATTGGTGAGATAATAAAACATTATTATGTGGTGGTTTAGTGGTTTATACAAAAATATAAAATTCTCTGAACCACCTCAAATCCTATTAATTATTACATAAATTATATTTTATAATGGCATGGCATTCTCAATTGCTCCTCGCCTTTGTTTTGTAGCTTGAACTCTGATGTTGAACCGTCACTTTGCGTCTTCTTTCTTGTTTCTTTTTCTTCCGCTTTTGTTTTCTTTTTGTTCGAATGCACAATCACATTTTTGTTTTGTTTATATTGCTATCCAAATGGTGTAAGTGGCCGTTGGCCCTGTTATTTGACGACGTTGTAATAATAATTGTAATAATAATACAAAATAAAGTTGTACTATCATTTCAAGTGTTCATTCATATAACGCGCTAAAAAAGTATTCTGTTTGTAAAAAGATATATAACACTTTTGTTAGATGCAAAAAATTAACGGTATACTGTAAGTCAAGTGATGTACAACAAGTTCAACTGCACTGTAACTTTCCTCACAAATTCTACGTTCTCCGAACGGGCCGTTATCAGTTGCGTGGTGTGTAGATATTACTAAGCTGTCAGATAAAAAGTGATTTTTTACACTTGGGGCACGGCCTCCTAAGCCCCTTAATCCGCCAGTAATCATATCACATTACCACATCGTACTAATATTCATTATGAACTTCAATATAAAATTGAAATGAATTCAAGACACAAACATTAAATTATCAATTCTATCCAACCAATGAAGATGTGAATAATATAAAAATAAATTTTTTTAACTAAATGATTTTATGTTATTGAAACTCAAATTTTAAAATTATTTTTTTAATTTTTTTGAACAAATTTTTCTGCAAAATTAATTATTGAATATTGCATTGTCATCAAGTAAGAGCATGTATACAAAATTCAAGAAAAAAACCTATTATCAAGAACTGATTCAAAAATTGATTGAAAAATTAAACAGTAAAACAGAGATTAGAAATTAATAACAACATTTTTAATAAAAATGATGCATTACATTATTTGTTTTCCAAATTATTTTTTTTAATAAGTTGGTTTCAAAAATTATTTTGTTTTTGTTCTGTTTTAAATTTCTTAACACAACCAGTTTAATTCAAAATTCAATAAATATTTGTTTTGATTTGTTTTTGAAACTAAACATTTTAGCTATTTGTTTATTCACATTAACCATGTTTGAGATTCTTAACAATTTTCAACGTAAACAAATCAATGTTATTTTTTACAGAAATTACATAGGTCATGTGACAACAAATTACAAATACATTACAATGAACAACATTTAACTATATCTATAAAACTTTGATCAATAATTACAAAAAAAATGTTTGTATAAAAAAAAGTTGCATTCCAAGAAGTGCAAAAATGATGATGAATAGAAAAAGAAGGAAAAGAAGAGAAACTATCGATCTCATGCTGCTCAGTAGAGAAATGACGAGGTTTCTTAAAGAGGACCAATATCTGTTTGTTGAAAAGATGATCTTTAATGTGTAAGATGTATAAGAAGATTATTATAGTTACTAGAGATCGCCGTTCAAAATTGATGGAATTTTTAAAATATCATTTTGCGATTGCAGCACCACCCTTTTTAATTTTTGGAACTGACAATGTACAATAGTGAAATATTTTTTTTTGCACGTATGTGCGCCCTAATTTCATCAACAGCTGGCCTTGTAGCACTGTTGACCGCTGCGTTATGCGAAATTGCCAACATACATACATACATACATACATACATACATACATACATACATACATACATACATACATACATACATACATACATACATACATACATACATACATACATACATACATACATACATACATACATACATACATACATACATACATACATACATACATACATACATACATACATACATACATACATACATACATACATACATACATACATACATACATACATACATACATACATACATACATACATACATACATACATACATACATACATACATACATACATACATACATACATACATACATACATACATACATACATACATACATACATACATACATACATACATACATACATACATACATACATACATACATACATACATACATACATACATACATACATACATACATACATACATACATACATACATACATACATACATACATACATACATACATACATACATACATACATACATACATACATACATACATACATACATACATACATACATACATACATACATACATACATACATACATACATACATACATACATACATACATACATACATACATACATACATACATACATACATACATACATACATACATACATACATACATACATACATACATACATACATACATACATACATACATACATACATACATACATACATACATACATACATACATACATACATACATACATACATACATACATACATACATACATACATACATACATACATACATACATACATACATACATACATACATACATACATACATACATACATACATACATACATACATACATACATACATACATACATACATACATACATACATACATACATACATACATACATACATACATACATACATACATACATACATACATACATACATACATACATACATACATACATACATACATACATACATACATACATACATACATACATACATACATACATACATACATACATACATACATACATACATACATACATACATACATACATACATACATACATACATACATACATACATACATACATACATATATACATACATACATACATACATACATACATACATACATACATACATACATACATACATGGATATTGATCAGGTTATAACATGTTTTTTTATCAGTGTTTTGTATGATATATATTTATCATTATTGTAAGATGTGTAAATAGCTTATTTTATTGTCTTTTATTGTGTCATTTAGTGTATTATGTATGTGCGTCGCTTGTATATGTATGACAATATTTTGAAAGAAGCTATAAGCCGAAATTATAATTCGAGAAATATTGTCCGATAAATAACTTCAAGCTTCAACGTAACGAATCGTTAGCGAGCTAATTCGACAAAATTTACAATTAGTTGAAAATGCTGTCTGTATAAATGCTTTGTCATCAAAATTTGATTTCTTAAAAATTGAATTGTTTTTGAAACAGGACTAAATATATTTAAATAGTTTGATGTTCTTTTTTTTCAAGTATACGTAAGAAATGATCTACCTAGTAACTTTGAAGATGCGAAGAAGTCTCATAGCTCTGAGAATGCTAATACCAAAAGAATTATCGGAATAAATTTGTGATATAATGACTTCAAGCATGCTTCCTGCTATTACCTGGAAACAATTATTTGATATTACATTAATTAAATATTACAACCAAACAATTAACTATTTTAAATGAGAAATATGAAAAAAACGTAAAAATCAACTGATAATAAACATACCAAGCAGTCGAAGATATTGAATGAGGATTGGAAGTAAGCATTAATTCCCAATCCATACATTTTCAAAAGCATTTCAAAAATAAACAATCCAAGAAATATAAATTCTGTGTGGTCTGATTAGATTAAAATCTTTTTTTTATGGTTTGGTAGAATTTGAAGCCGACGAATATTTTAATTTATTTTTAAAATAATTTGAACACACATATTTTGAGTTATTAAAAAATATGTTTAAAACTAAATTATTGGGTTAGTGCCTACTGATCCCAGGACAACTGATCAGTTGTCCTGGGATCAGTAGTCCTGTCAGTAGTCCTGGGATCAGTAGTCCTGGGATCAGATGTCCTGGGATCAGTTGCGATGATCCCTAAATTATTACAGTTGAATACAAATATTTATTTCATGTAAATAAATAGTGTGGCTGTATAACAGTTTTTAAAATGTGTTTAAATTTTTTCAAACAAATTCATTTTATGCTTTTTAAAACATATATTCATGCAAACCTAATTTTAAGGCTTAGTGAGTCTTAGATGACTTGAAGGCCTTACTTCCAAGAGTGGGAAATTTTATATGACATGAAAATTTTATTTCAAGAGAGTGAAAAAAATCTGAATTTTGAAGGTGTGGAAACCTCGTTCCAGGAATTTCGAATGGCGTGAAGGCATCATTTTGAAGAAGTGAGAAAACGTGGATGAAAATAATGTTTTTCTTTTAGAAAAGTTGATATTTTTAAAAATCTCATTTTATTTTAAAAAAATAACTTATTCAGTTAATTAAACTTATTGTTTTATTTTAAATTTAATTGCTTCTAAATTATTTAAGGCAATATTAAAATAATTTTTAATAGTACGTAAACTAATACAAGTTTCTATAGCAAAAACACATTGCATTAAATTATAAAAATGTTTAATAGATAATACATTAAAAGTTAGAAATGTTTTATAAAATAACAAATTAAAATATAAAAATTTTTTTATTAGATAATGCAGGTTTTTTTAGGAATTAACTGTAATGTTGTTTATACTGTAAGAATTATTTATTTTGCAAAGCAGTTCAATAAAACAACAAGAATGCAGCGTTTCACTTACAAACATTACTTAAAAACTCACACAGAACTTCGGTAAGAAAATGAGGCTGATTGTAATGCTCGACTGCAACAAATAAAGTATTGAAAAAAACCAGGATGATGATCAGCCAATAAAACATTTGAGATTTCACACCACTTCTCACTTTCAATCTGCAAAATAAAATTTCAACAAACCGTTTTTAACAACAACATAAAGAATTGAAGTTTTCTGAATTGCTGAAACTCTGAAAAAATTTGAAAACAATTTTTAAAATTCAAGAAATATGGATAGAAAATTGCAAAATAATTAAATTTTAACGTCTGAGTGGAAAGTAAAATTCTATTATCATAACAAGATTAATTTTGTCACAACTGAACTCGTTCGCTCGTTCGTTCGTTCGTTCGTTCGTTCGTTTGTTCGTTCGTTCGTTGGTATGCGGACTTTTCATCAAAGGACGATTCATCAAGGGACTGTTCATCAAGGACTATTCATCAAGGGCCATGTTCATCAAGAAACTATTTATCAAAGGACTATTTATCAAGATGACGGTTCATCATAAGTACTGTTCATCTAAAGACTATTCATCAAGAGGACTATTCATCAAATTTTGAAGCCACTCATCAGCAACCTTTATCATTATTTACCCAAGATATTTTCAGCGTAAAGTAATTTGATGTATTTTTAAAAGACAGTTCTTCATCTTTGATCAAATAAATTTTAATTTTTAATCAGTAATTTAAAAAAAATAGTGATGGCAACCAGGGTTGTTAAGAGCGGTACTATTGGCTGACAAGATCGTTGATGAAAGCGCCGCTACACTTTTCAGCTCTTCTAAGCGCTATTCGCTACCTCAACTTTTATATCAATTAAATGATTTCCAATGTATTTAGTTTTTATTTGAAGTATACATGAAATCTGAGCCTGTTTGATTTATCGACGAGCGTCAGCATCTCTTTGAAATGACGTTTCCTGACCTCACTAAAGCGAGCGTGTGGGTTTCTTTGAAGTGTGGCAGAAGTGGTATACCGGGTGTTAGTGATGTTTTGAGGTGCATTGTATCTGGCTGTTTGAGTGTGTATATACCTACAGTTTGTACGAACGGTTGAAGGCAGTTATTTTAAGCTTGTTATTCAATTGTCTTTTGCTCGTTTGATCATAAGATCATGACGTTATTTATTGTCCAGTTGTTTTATTTACTGTATGTGACGAATAAAATTGTGCTATATTACAACCATGTCTTCTACAAACTTGTTGATTCCTCGAGGCATAAGTGTCTTTGAAACGTGACCCCTTGGTTTTAAACGACAATTTGGTTAAAAAAAATATCCTAAACTATTTTTTGATGAATAGTCCGCTGGATGAATAGACATTAGATGAACAGTCCATATGATGAACCATCCTCTTGATGAATAGTCCTTTGATGAATAGTCCCTTGATGAATAGTCCTTTGATGAATAGTCCCTTGATGAATAGTCCTTGATGAACAGCCCTTTGATGAATTGTCCTTTGATGAACAGTCCTAGAATCGTTCGTTCGTTCGGTTGTTTGTTCGTTGGTTTGTTGGTTTGTTGGTTTGTTTTGTTTGTTTGTTTGTTTGTTTGTTTGTTTGTTTGTTTGTTTGTTTGTTTGTTTGTTTGTTTGTTTGTTTGTTTGTTTGTTTGTTTGTTTGTTTGTTTGTTTGTTTGTTTGTTTGTTTGTTTGTTTGTTTGTTTGTTTGTTTGTTTGTTTGTTTGTTTGTTTGTTTGTTTGTTTGTTTGTTTGTTTGTTTGTTTGTTTGTTTGTTTGTTTGTTTGTTTGTTTGTTTGTTTGTTTGTTTGTTTGTTTGTTTGTTTGTTTGTTTGTTTGTTTGTTTGTTTGTTTGTTTGTTTGTTTGTTTGTTTGTTTGTTTGTTTGTTTGTTTGTTTGTTTGTTTGTTTGTTTGTTTGTTTGTTTGTTTGTTTGTTTGTTTGTTTGTTCAATTTCATTTTTAGTCTTTTAAAAGAATTTTTTGTCTAAATTTACAAAAAAAGGATTGTAATGATTCTGGTAATGCAGATGACGTTCCTTGATATTGGATATCTACAAATTATTTTCTCATTGTATTCTTATGGTCATTAAGAAGAGTTTAAATTACAAACGAACAAACAAATTATACAATTTTTTGTTTGTACTTCCCATAATTTTTACTTATTAAATTATTATCACAAATATATAATTAATTATATCACTCGTCTATTATTTTAATAATTTTCTAGTACATATTTTCTGTATGTTCCAGCATATGAATTTTATTTTATTCTCTTTTAAGCGATACAATGCAGTTTCGCTACAGCAGAAATAAATAAAATTAATTTCAAATGGATACTAAAACAAAACGAACAAATTGTGGCCAAAAAATTTAAAATGAAAACATTTTTAAAACAAGGATTGTTTTTTAAAAACATTCTTAATTATTTTAATTTTAAAATATCTGAACAAATTAAAATGGGATTTTGCCTTTTATAGATTTGTCCACGAGTGATCAATTCAACATAATAGACTATAAAATAATTAAAAATTAATTAAAAAACGTTAAAATTGTGTTTAATACTATTTAATAAAGATACTATTTAACCGAAAGAATTGTAGTTATTTTATCAAGAACTAATTTTTTGTCGTGAAGTTATTCAATTATTTCTATTGGTGTTCTAAAAATGTTGTAGTCTTATGTATTAAATCGAAATTAAAGAATTTTAATTATTGCAGATTGCTTTCTGTAGAAGTGTTAGTAAGATTAAAAATGTGAATACTATCAAACTACCTACAAATTGGATTCATACAATAAAAAACAATACAAATTTTTTAACAAAAACAACTGAAAACATGTAAATTGTGCGTACAATTATTTAGAAGCAAATTTACTTTAAACGTTTTTCAATGCGAGTCAACCCGGCAAGTCTTTTTCCCAAAGATTTCCAACTTTTAACGTTCAAATCAGCTCCACGGATGGTTTCTTCGTTTTCTTGGTTTTCTGATTAAAATTATTTGACATTTTTATTCAACTTGTAGTTTAAAAGTATTTTATCCACAGGTTTTTTCTGAATAAAAACTAATCAATTTGCCTTTTATGCTAAGCAGAAATTTTTAATCTAATATATCTATATATATTAAAATGAATGTTTGTATATATATATATATATATATATATATATATATATATATATATATATATATATATATATATATATATACATATATATATATATATATATATATATATATATATATATATATATATATATATATATATATATATATATATATATATATATATATATATATATATATATATATATATATATATATATATATATATATATATATATATATATATATATATATATATATATATATATATATATATATATATATATATATATATATATATATATATATATATATATATATATATATATATATATGTCCTTTATGCATTGCTACACCATTCATCCGATCGTAATGAAATTTTCACACAACTTTGAGAGTCAAGGGGAATCCAATATAGAGAAAAATTTTTTGAAATCCGTCAGAAAATTAGTGGAGCGGAGCGGGTGAGTGAGCGGGAACTATATATATATGTATGTGCGTATGTGTGTGTGTATATATGTATGTATGCGTATGTGCCTGTATGTGTGTCTGTGTTTATGTATGTATGTATGTATTTATGTATGTATGTATGTATGTATGTATGTATGTATGTATGTATGTATGTATGTATGTATGTATGTATGTATGTATGTATGTATGTATGTATGTATGTATGTATGTATGTATGTATGTATGTATGTATGTATGTATGTATGTATGTATGTATGTATGTATGTATGTATGTATGTATGTATGTATGTATGTATGTATGTATGTATGTATGTATGTATGTAGAATCGGATCTAGGGGGGGGGGCAACTGAGAGCAAAAGAATGAGCGGGAAAGCGACAGGGAACGGATAACGACCGGGAGCGGGAGTGTGCATGTATCTATGTATGTATGTATGTATGTATGTATGTGTGTATGTATGTATGTATGTATGTATGTATGTATGTATGTATGTATGTATGTATGTATGTATGTATGTATGTATGTATGTATGTATGTATGTATGTATGTATGTATGTATGTATGTATGTATGTATGTATGTATCTATGTATGTGTGTATGTGTGTATATATGTATGTATGTATGTATGTATGTATGTATGTAAGTATGTATGTATGTATCTATGTACGTATGTATGTATGTATGTATGTATGTATGTATGTATGTATGTATGTATGTATGTATGTATGTATGTATGTATGTATGTATGTATGTATGTATGTATGTATGTATGTATGTATGTATGTATGTATGTATGTATGTATGTATGTATGTATGTATGTATGTATGTATGTATGTATGTATGTATGTATGTATGTATGTATGTATGTATGTATGTATGTATGTATGTATGTATGTATGTATGTATGTATACAAAACTTTTATAATTTTTATTATAAAATACAATAAATAAATAATAAACCTATTAAAATAAATAACTAATAAACTTACAAGTCATTAACAATTAGATCAATAAACTTAATATATGTTGACCAACCTTCAAAGAGATCTTTTTCTTCTCCTAAAATTTGTTCTTCTTTCAAAATGACTTCTTCTAAAACACAAATTTAATAATATTAAATACACCAGCAAAAGTTAAAACATCATTCACACTCAGTGTAACAACAATATTAGCAAATTTAATTTCATTGCCAGCAAAACAAACAACATCACTTACTGTATTACAGCATTACCAACTTGTAAACACTAAAGCCCTAATACGGGTCAGAGTTATCTGTTCATGGGTCAATTTTCGCCCACCCAACCCGCCAAAAAATGTTGACCCAATCCTGACCCAACCCATAAACTTTCTTAACTTGACAACCGGACCCACTTCTATTAAAAATTATTAAATGAAATATCAATACAAAATTTATAAAATAAAATTATGTTTAATTAAACATTATTTAAATAATTAATGTTTTATTGTTTCATGAATTTTATTTTATAATTTTTTTTTATTAAATGACTGTTTAGAAATTTGCTAATATAAATGTTTCTATTCACATTATTAAAATAACTCTAAAGAATAATTTGATCTGTATAATTTTAATTATATTTGCTGGCTTTGTCAGTCTCAAAATTCAACTCTCTTAGGATTTCAACGTAATTTGCCACGAAATGTGAACTTTCATCTGCCAACCGTCATCTTGCTACCTTCAACTTTCAATTTTTTGCCTACATCCTAAATTAGTGATCATTACCTAAATTTAATCTAAAAAGTTTATCATCATGTCCTAGTCAGTGACTTCTTTTGGACATTCTACATCAGCGATTATCATCTAAATCTTATCTAAAAAGCATCTGTCATTCTGCATCGATTTCGGTAACAGCGTCAATCTCACACCGTCTGAGTCATTTCAGAAATTGTAAAACTCGTAGCTACGTGTTGACACGTACGTTTGAGGAAACATTTGAGAAATTAAGTTGGAAAATTATTAACTTGTCAAATGAACTGCAATCATTAAGTATTGAAAGACTAGGGGGAAATGTTGCTGATGAGGCTTTCAAATAAAAATGTCTGCTGTTGGAAAAGCAGGATAAAAAATTTCAATTGCCCAGACAAATATAAAAACAGCAAAAAACATAGAAAAAACAGAGAATCGTTATCGATAAAGAAAAAATGGCGTAAAAATATTATTATCATTTTTGAAAGAGAAGAGCAAACAATTTTTGAAAACCAGAATGAGGCAGATTCAAACTTTTGTTTGGAATTGCTTAAACTAGTGTTTGGTGAATTCTCAAAAAATGATGTTACTGAAAAAGTACAAAAATTGGAAAGAAAAAACTAGGGAAAATTATACCATGATGATAAAATTTTTAGATTATTCTGTATAAAACTTGTTTATGGAAACCTTCTTTAAATTGAAAAACACCAAACCAGATAGAGAGACTCAAAAAATGGTTAAAGAAGCTAGAGAAAAGCAAGTAAGAAACCGGAAAAGTTGAGGTATCGAGTGAGAAAACTTCCAGAATACTGGAAAATTGTAAAATTGCTTGTAAGATTTATAAATATAAAAACAGTCAATAATATGTTTATATACAAACATAGATTGCTATTCAAATAAAAAAACAAACCAATACAGATTATAAAGTCACTGAAAAATACAAAATATTGTAATGATTACCGATATAAACTCGAGAGTGATTTCTGATAAAAATTGACGTCTAGTAACATGTCCACAATATTGTCAATTGTGCTTACATGATCATGGGCTTACTTAAAAAATGTTGATTTATTAGATAAAAGGTCATTCCTATGCTTGTACAAGTTTTGGATGAAAAGCCAAGTGGAGTTTACAGCAGCTGTTTGGTTCCCGTATAAAATGTTTTTTTTATAAAAAAAATAGAGAAAATTCAGTGAAGGGCAAGGAAGATATTTAAAGGCTGTAAAAACTTGAAATATGAAAACCACCTGATTGTTCCTAGCCTGTTGTTAATGCTGCAGTAAAAAAAGAGGAGACATGATTGAAGTTTTTAAATCCTCAAACGATATTATGAGAAAAATGTGAACCATTTTTTCAGTAACAGTTTATACAAACTAGAGAAAATAGTTGTTATTTGTAAAAAAAAAAGACTAGCAAGAAGAGATATACATAAGTTATGTATGTTTCTCCTTACGGATAGTCAATGATTGGAACAACTTGCCAGAAAGTGTCGTAAACCTCATCACCATAAATGAGTTAAAAAACAAGATTGACGAATTTTGGGGTTTGAAAAAATTCAGGACCAAGGACAAAGATGGAAACACATGAAAGCCATGCTTTTTTCTTTTTTTACTTCACTTTAAAAAATAACATCTGCTGAAATTACTTACAGAAAAGCTTTCTTTCCAATACGAAATGTTCTTATTTTTAGAATAGACTTTTTCAAAGCTGTCTTATCTTTATTATTGATTCTAGGACTGTTCATCAAAGGACGATTCATCAAAGGACTGTTCATCAAGGACTATTCATCAAGGGACTATTCATCAAAGGACTATTCACCAAAGGACTATTCATCAAAAGGACGGTTCATCATAAGGACTGTTCATCTAATGTCTATTCATCCAGCGGACTATTCATCAAAAAAGTTAATAAAATTGTTTAAGATGTTATTTTCAACCAAAATATGTTACAAAAATGTAAGGTAATTTAAATCAAGTTTACAGTGCTACTCTGCTTGCATCCAATTACTTTATTCTTTATAATAGAACTATCGAGGTACCTTGTGTTGTCCGGGGATTTTAGAGGTTTTTCGGTCGTTTTTCTCTCTCGTTCCCGTTTCCTTCCCCGCTTGCTCTCACGCTCCCGGTCGCTCTCTCTTCCCGCTTGTCTCCCGCTTCCGCTCCCGGTCACAGCACCAGAAAAACTAAATTCGACTGTTTTAGTAAACCATATATGTACACATTTACCAAAGGCCACAAACACGTCAAAGCATCACACATGCCCGCTATGTCAAATCTGGCATCGGTCGTTTAACACCAAGCGGCCACGCTTTAAAGACACTTTTGCCTCGAGCAATCAGCAAGTTTGTAGAAGACATGGTTGTAATATACAACAATTTTATTCGTCGGACAAGAAATAACGTCAAGATCTTAAGATAAAACGGACAAAAGACAATTGAATAATAAGTTTAAAAAACTGCTTTCAACTGTTCGTACAAACTGTAAGTATATACACACTCAAACAGCCAGATACCATACACCTCAAAACATCACTAACACCCGGTATACCACTTCTGCCACACTTCAAAGAGACGAACACGCTCGCTTTAGCGAGGTCAGGAAAGGTCATTTCAAAGAGACGCCTACGCTCGTCCGAATCGTCGATAAATCAACCAGACTCAGGTTTTTTATATCAATTAAATGAGTTCCAATGTATTTAGTTTTTATTTGAAGTTTGCAAGAAATCTGAGTCTGAGTCTGTTTTTTAATAATATAGCGCTGAAAACAGCTAAAAAATGTAGCGACGCTGTCATCAACGATCTTGTCAGCCAATAGTACCGCTCTTAACAACCCTGGTTGCCATCACTATTTTTTTAAAATTACTGATATTTTTGAAATTTATTTTATCAAAGATGAAGAACTGTCTTTTAAAAATACAGCAAATTACTTTACGCTGAAAATATCTTGGGTATATATTGATAAAGGTTTCTGAATGTCTTCAAAATTTGATGAATAGTCCTCTTGATGAATAGTCTTTAGATGAACAGTCCTTATGATGAACCGTCCTCTTGATGAATAGTCCTTTGATGAATAGTCTCTTGATGAATAGTCCCTTGATGAATAGTCCTTGATGAACAGTACCTTTATGAATCGTTCTTTGATGAAACGTCCGCATACCTTATTATTTGTTGATTAAAATATCAAAAATGGGCTAACTATTAATTTACTTTTCAAATTACTAAAATAATTGGAAAAAACATACATTTTCTGTAATGTACTTTATCTAGTTTTTTTAAGGACGTGGTGAATTTTTTAGCACACTTGTTAATGTATCAGAAAATTATTTTGAACATGAAAGAATTATTTTAAAGTATTTAACTAGAGCGGAGGTTCCCAAGCAATGGCCCACGGGCCATAAGTAGCCAGACAAGCCCTTGGATTCGGCCCGCCTTTGGGCATTCAACAAATTATTAAAGAATGTAATTATTAATTAATTTTTATTCTTCAAGTTTTACATTTAACAACTTACAATTACATAAAGTGACAAATTAAAATATGAAACATTTACTTTCTGAGTTTTCTATTTTTTACTATGGTTTAAATTTACTTCAACCTGGAATATTTTTATTTTATTTTTTTCAACGTTATATATGCCGTTTTGGAAGCACGTACAGATGTAAGCAATCATTTTCAGTAATGAAACTCATAAAGAACATAAATCAAGTTCGCCTTTTTGCATAATGATGGCTTTGTTTAATAAAGTTAATTCTTGTTGGTTGTACTCTTTTATTTTGAAAATTGAAGGTTACAAAATACGTTTCCCCTTTTCAACGTGCGTGTAGCCCGCCACGATGCTTGACAAATTAAATTTTGCCCTCGGTGGAAAAAGTGTGGGAGCCACTGAACTAGAGCATAACTAAAAAATTAAATCATCAAAATTCTAGTAACTTTTTAGTTTATTATTTTTCAATTATAACTTTTTGTTTTATTCAAAGTAAAATAAAATGTAATTCAAAAAAATATTATTATAACTTTTAAAGTGGTTTTAATCACACAAAAGAAAAGGTTTTTTGCCTGTCAAAATATAAGTACACATCAAATCATACCAACTTTTTACTGCTTCGAACTTAAAAATAAAATAAATATAAGCAAGACAAATATGATAAGATGCTTTGATTAAAACTATTTAAAACATTTCTCAAACAATATTGAAAGCGTAAATTTATTGTACCAACAGAATATTTATTTTATTCTAAAGAAATTATTTTCATTTGAAGTATTTTATTCAGCAAAATTAAGCCTAAACAAATATTCTCTTTGCCAACAAATGGATCACATCCAAATCATGCTCAAATTTGTTGATATAAAATGTTTCTTAATGGGTTTGATTTATTTAAAAAATCGACTTTCTCTTTTTATTAATTTAAAAATGGAACGTGTTGGTCTAGTGGTTTAGACACCAGCTTGAAGTACCCAGGTTCGATTCCAGTTGTGGGTACGTAATTTCCTTGAAAAAAGAAACTAACTGATATGTGCTCATGTCAACTCAGCGTTTCATCCTTTAGTGGTCGATAAATAAGTACCAACTTCGATCGGGGGTTAAAGTGCTTTGTGCAGCTAGTGGAGCTAGCGAGTATTATGCGGGGCTGCCAGCGGCGCCGTAAATAACGCATATGCCGCTGATCTTATCTGCAAGCTGCCAACATTGTAAAGTGGCCGCTGGTCTGTTATGTGAGTGGCACTAAAAAATAAACGTACTTTAAATTTTTTTTAACTTTCAACTGATTGAAGAACAACTCAAACAAGACGAAACTTGTAAAGTGAAACAGCTGAACCCGAAATATTTTATTCTACGTTCCCAAATACATCTAATCAAATGAATTTGGCAAACCAGACATTAGCCACACCTGAACAACAATATCGGACAGAAAACTCTAGATTGTTTCAACAGTTTAATGAATTACAGAAAGAAACAGAGGAAGATACATTTTAAAAATTGTAAAAAAATTTGAGTTGAAAAAAATTACTTTTTAGATTAACTAATACTGTTTTAACTTGAAGTGCACCGATATTACATTGGCCGATTATCGACCAAAGCAACATAATATCGGCTGATAATCGGACGATTACCGATAATAGATTTTTAAAGTTTTTTGTTCATTAATAAATGTAGAATGCTGTCAAACGATGATTATTATCACGTCGTACACATTGGCTAACATTTTCTAGTTCAACTAGCTGCAATTAAATAAAACTCAGTGAAATGCACATAAAACCTTTCAATCCAATCACATTAATGCAGGTTATCTTAATATTTGTCCTAATCTCCACGGACCGTTTCCCATACACATATTTTTGTCAATTTTGTGTTATTCTACTCATTAATCACAACAGTTTAATTATGTGTCAATCAAACGTCACTCACCTTGTTTTTAGCTGCTCATTGTGAGTTTTTCATAAGAGTTAACCTCAATATTACTTATAAGTGCAGGCGGTCTAGTTCACATTAATATATGACAAGACACGTTTTATACGTAAACCCACACTCCATGTTTTTTTCATAATTTCCTCTGTTCTGTCTGGAGTTTTTCTAAATTGACACAGTTAATTACAGAATAGCAATTTGAGATACAATGTCAATAGTTTAAAAAAATTGGTTCCCGTTGTAAGTCTGCCATCAACTAAAGTACTAAGCGAGCGTCTTTTCGGTGTCGCTCCACAAAAAGCTGAGAATCTTATGTTTATATAGCAGCATTAGAACTTTAATTATTCAAAGTCAAAAATATTTTCTATTGTTTATTGAATTTAATGTCATTCAACTTGATGGCTTTAACTTTCATCTATTGGTTTGTTTTATTAAAAATGAGTACAACAGCACTGATCGGCTGATAATCAGTCAGTACCTATGAACGACTGATACCGATTGTGAAATGGTCGTGGTACGGTACATTTCTAGTTTTAACGATGTCTGTGTTCCTAGGTTCTATTGTTATTGATAAAAACAAATATTTAAAAATTAGTGCCGATGATACCTATATTGTTGTAATAAGCTCACTACACAATATTAGGGAACGTGTAAGATTATTAAAAAGCATTTCTGAAGTGGGAAAAATTATGTGATGATTGAATCTGACTGAATAGATTATTGGAAAATAAAAAAAATCTGAATACTGCTGCTGATTTAATTGAAAAATTAATTTATGACTATCGTTACGATGTTGAAAAACTCGATTAAACTAAATTCTTTCAATTGAATAAATATGAAGCAATTGTCACTTAAATTATAACAGTATATTTGAAAACGAAATAATGTGTTGACATCAGATTAATACCTGCATTTAAAAAATTAACTTTTTAAATTCATTCAAAACGCTTTTAAAAGCTTGTAGACAACTTTGCAAGTTAATATGAGCCTTGTCACAATACCATTAGAATAAAGCAACAAAGTTTGATTTGAAAACAGCTGGTATATTATTATATTAAAAACAGCGTCTAGGTTATGGTTTAAGTGGCAGTTCACTAAAGCCATTAGTAGGGCCTTTTTCCAAAAATAGTGAATGACTGTGGAGCGAGTAAGGGTGAAAGTTGTACCTTATTTTCAAAGAAAGTTTCTGGAAAGTTCTAAATTTTTTCTTTGAAATAATTGAAATATCAGTCAATTTAAAGAACTCACACAGTTGCGGGACCGACGAAATTGATCCGTGAATTGCATGAAAATCAATTACGCAAATTGCATATCTGTGGTCAGCCATAATTAATTGCTCTCACTCCTCGGGCGTCTTCCCATCTCAGTTGAAGTCAGCGAAAATAATTCCTATTTTTAAATCAAACGAAAAAAACAAGATTTCTAACTATAGACCAATATCAATCTTTGAAAAAGTCATGTACACTAGACTATATGGATTTATTGCTAAGTTCTCATTCATTGCCAAAAGTCAGTTCGGATTTCGAAAAATTCATTCGACTTACATGCCACACATTCTACTGCATTCGAGGATTGCGGAGGCCATGGATCAGGGGAAGTACATTGTTGGTGTATTTCTGGATCTGGCCAAAGCTTTCGACACAGTGAACCATGAGAGTTTGCTAAAGAAACTCAAACATTATCGAGTCCGAGGAATCCCCTTGATGTGGTTCAAGGATTACTTAAGCGGCCGAACGCAGCAGGTCGTTTTCAACAGTACTTCTTCAACATCTCAAGTGACATGTGGAGTTCCTCAGGGGTCGGTATTGGGCCCACTTTTATTTCTTATATATATATATATATATATATATATATATATATATATATATGTATATATATATATATATATATATATATATATATATATATATATATATATATATATATATATATATATATATATATGTATATATATATATATATATATATATATATATATATATATATGTATATATATATATATGTATATATATATATATATATAAAAGAACATGTCCTGGCTGACTGATAATCAACGTAGAGCTCAAACTTCTCATCCTAGGAACGTGAAATTTGGAACTTATATTACTTTTATTGCGTAAACATCCCCTATGAAAGAATTTTTGAAAATGTTGCTCCTGAGGGGAAATAACTGGAAAACAAACATTTTTCTAAAACAATGTATATCTCGAAAACCAAAAATGAAGAGATTTTGAAATTTGGTATATGAATTCTTCTTGGAAAATAAAAAGATACGTGTTTTACCATTTTTTGAAAATTTGGTTTCCCGAACCTCAAATGTGGGTTGGAAAATTGGGTTATTTGGTTTTTAAAGTAGCTGCTACTCAAAAACTGTGAATGCTACAGGAGTAAAAATTAGTATTTAGTTTCTAATCCAAAAATAATGAAATACGTGTATTCGCATTTTTAGAAAATTTGGTAGAAAATAGGGTTATTTGTTTATTAAAGTAACTGCTACTCAAAAACTGTAAATACCACAGATGTAAAAATTAGTATTTAGTTTCTATTCTAAAAATAAAGATATACGTGTTTTACCATTTTTTTTAAATTTGGTTTCCAGGACCTCAAATGTGGGGTGGAAAATAAGGTTATTTGGTTTTTAATGTAACTGCTACTCGAAAACTGTAAATGCTACAGTAGTAAAAATTAGTATATGGTTTCTACTCCAGAAATAATGATATACGTGTTTTAACATTTTTTGAAAATTTGGTTTCCAGGACTTCAAACATGGGGTGAAAAATAGGGTTACTTGGTTTTTAAAGTAACTGCTACTCAAAAACTGTAAATGCTACAAAAGTAAAATTAGTATTTAGTTTCTACTCTAAAAATAATGATATACGTGTTTCACCATTTTTTGAAAATTTGGTTTCCAGGACCTCAAATGTGAAGTGGAATAAGGGTTATTTGATTTTAAAATAACTGCTACTCAAAAACTGTAAGTGCTACAGATGTGAAAATTAGTATTTTGAGGTTTTGTGCCGGTTAAAAGTAGATGAGTTCAGTTTATCACCGGACGGACGGGCTAAGCCGTTATTTTAGAATCTTCATACGGCCCTGCCCAATCCTTAAATCGAGGTGGGACGGGTCGAGATTTTTAACCAAGTATATAGACATTTTAGTGATTTTAGGGTGTTCAGACGGGCCGGGCTGAACCTGAAGTCAAGGTGGGACGGGCCGAAGTTTTTCAGCAAGTATATAGAACTTCTAGGCCAGTAAAAACAAGCCGAGCCCATATTAGACGGGCCGGGCCGTGCCGGGCCAGGAATTTCGGTTTTTGAAACGGGCTCGGCCAAGTTGTCGACGGCCGAGCCGAGACCTAAAAAATTGATCCGTGCAGTACTCTACTATGTATGCACGGTTCAAATTCTCTAATTTCATGCGAGCGAAGCCGCTACGGGCACTGCTAGTATATATATATATATATATATACTAGCGGGGTTACCCGGCGTTGCTCGGGAGTTTTCAGAGGTTTTTTTATCATTTTTTTCTCTTGCTCCCCTTTTCTTCCCCGGTTACTCTTCCGTTTCCGCTCGTGCTCATTTTTTCTTTTCCACGCTTTCATAACTTATTTCAGCCCATAAAAGTAAAATAGATTTGCTAAAAGTTGCTTGAAGCCTTCAAATCGATAATCGTACATAGAAACTTTTGGCATGGAAAGTTATGAAGAAAAAAAAGTTAAGAAGGTTTGGACTCCTTCTCCGATCCCCCTGCTCAGGGGGCCAGAAAACCTTCCTGGCCAAAAGTTACTATACATGATCATTGCATAAGTTTTCGAAGCACTGTTTACAATTGCGTACCAGGCATTACTTGCTAATGGATTTCTTAATATTAAGAAGTCCATGACTTGCTTCCCAGTCTTGCATAATGTGACCAATTGCGCGTTATTGCAAAGTATTAAGAGATAGATGGGGCGGGAAAGCGACCGGAATCTGGAAAGTGACCGGGAGCATGAAAGCGACCGGAGTGGGGGAGCAAGCGGGAACGGGAAAGCGACAGGGAGCGGGAGAGAAAACGGGGAATTAAACGGGAGCTAGAGAAAAACGATAAAAGAAACTAAAAACCCCCGAGGAACGCCGGGTGCCCCCGCTGGTATATATATTTAGAGGCGCTGGTGGCAGAGCGGTAGAGCGCTCGCCTGTTGATCGTTAGGTCGGCAGTTCAAGCCTCACCTGCGTCACCAGCGTAACTCCCTTAGGCAAGGAGTTCACTCGCATTGCTTTCTCATGTCTATGAAAATAGCGTGTTCTTCGAAGTTTCCGATCCAAAGGAACCTTCGTAAGCGCCTCTGACTTATCTGGCGCTATATAAATTCATCATTATTATATATATATATACTAGCGGGGTCACCCGGCGTTGCCCGGGGTTTTTAGAGGCTTACCTAATGCGTTTCTTTTTCGCTCCCGTTTCCTCCCCGCTTGCGCTACCGCTCCCGGTCGTTATTTGTTCCCTGTCGCTTTCCAACTTATTTTTTCGCTCTCAGTTCCCCCCTAGATCTTATTCTACATTCATACATACATACATACATACATACATACATACATACATACATACATACATACATACATACATACATACATACATACATACATACATACATACATACATACATACATACATACATACATACATACATACATACATACATACATACATACATACATACATACATACATACATACATACATACATACATACATACATACATACATACATACATACATACATACATACATACATACATACATACATACATACATACATACATACATACATACATACATACATACATACATACATACATACATACATACATACATACATACATACATACATACATACATACATACATACATACATACATACATACATACATACATACATACATACATACATACATACATACATACATACATACATACATACATACATACATACATACATACATACATACATACATACATACATACATACATACATACATACATACATACATACATACATACATACATACATACATACATACATACATACATACATACATACATACATACATACATACATACATACTGTAAGATGAAGATGATTCATCTTACGTATTTTCATAGTATTTTCATAGTATTTGTTTATTTTATTTTATTATGTGTTCTAATTTTGGTTGTGTTGAAACAATAGTCATTTATGTATGAATGTATCTGTATATATATGTATGTATATATGTATATGTATGTATATATGTATATTTGTGCTTGTAAGATGAAGATAATTCATCTTACGTATTTTCATAGTATTTGTTTATTTTATTTTATTATGTGTGCATTTTATTATGATTGGATATTTCGAAACAATAAGTCATATATATATATATATATGTTTTTATATATATATATGTATATATATATGTATGTGTGTTTATTATTTTTTTATCTAGACATTTATATATATATATATATATATATATATATATATATATATATATATATATATATATATATATATATATATATATATATATATATATATATATATATATATATATATATATATATATATATATATATATATATATCTTTTTCCGGATTTTTACTGGTAAGATTGTAAATATTATTTTGTGTATGAATTTTGAGAATCTAGACAGTGTGTTTAAAGTTGAGTGTTCGAGAAGAAAAATAAAAGTTTAGAGACGTGCTGCAGAGAGAAATTGGAATTTACAAAAGATTTGTTAGAACCGTGCGAAATTCTACAAAGTGAGAGAATTCAGTTTTATTTGAGTCCAGTTAAAAGATTAATTTTCAAGGGAGAATAATTAAGTTAAAATAAATTCGAGAAATATTGTGATTTAAATAACTTCGACTTTAACGTTACGAATCGCTAGAAAGCATATTCCTCTACGTTTACATTGGTGACCTCGACGTATTTACGCATTTTCATACGTAAATATATTTTTCTGAAGTTGTTTGATCACAAGTGACCGAATTTTTTTTTTCTTTTGTGAAAGATGTCTGACGAGAAATTCATTGCGATGGGACAGGCCCTAGGCTATTCCGGAGAAGATTTAAGGAATTATGTCAAAGAGTTAAAGGATGAAAAAAGAGTTAGGAGATTAGAAGAACGTGAAGAAAAAAAACAAGAACGGGAAGAGCGAGAACGGGAACGGGAACGGGAACATGAAGAGCGGGAGAGACAGAGGCAGCACGAGTTAGAACTAAAAAAGTTGGAATTAGAGGCCCTAACGAAAAAAGAGCCAAAGGTAGAGGTAACAAAGATTCCTTATCCAAAGTTTTCTGAAGGTGATGACATCGACGCATTTTTGCTGAGATTTGAGTCATTGGCAAAAGCCAATGGTCACCCTCAGAAGGATTGGGGAATGCTTCTAGGGTCGTTGCTTAGTGCGAAGACTTTGGAAGTGTTTGGCCAACTTAGCGATAGTCAGATGCAGGACTACAGAACGGCAAAGGAGGCACTCCTTCGTCGTTTTGGGAAGTCAGGGGAAGACTATCGCATAATGTTTCGAGAGTCAAAGCCTGAACCGGAGGAGACCTGGGAACATTATCTAGTGCGGCTAGATAGCCACCTCAGGCGCTGGGTAGATCTCGCGGGCAAACAAAATCTGTTGTTTTTGTTTCTGAAAGAGCAGTTTTTCGGAAAGTGCCCGGCGGGAATGGTCGAGTACTTGTTGGAGAAAGAGAGCAAAGATGTCAATGAGCTGTGCCTTTGGGTAAACAAGTACAGCCAAGCCCACCCAGAGAAGAGGTTGGCAAAATTGGACAGCAATAGCAGGATGGGTTGGAACCAGGGTCAGTCGGTCAGTGACGCCAAAATGGTTGAACCTTGCTGCTACAACTGTCATCAAACGGGGCACATGGCAAGAGAGTGTCGGCAGAGTAGCCCTAGTAATCCTGTATTTTGCCAAACACGGAAAGAGACGACTACGTCAGCACCATGCAAGGATTCCGGCGTTGTGAATGCATGCGCTGCCATGGTAATAGAAGGAAAAATGGATGAGGTGGAAATGAAGTGTGGATGCGTTTTGCCTGTCATTGCGGATGGTTGTTTGCACTCAGGAGAAAAGTTTAATTTAACCAGAGGGTTTGTGAACAGAAAACCGGTAAAAGTTTTGAGGGACACTGGCTGTACTGCCATAATGGTAAAGGAATCATTAGTGCACCCGCGTCAGATGACCGGAAGAACAAGACCCTGTGTTTTGATCGACGGCACAGTTCGGGTAGCTCCAACAGCAGTGGTAAAAATCAAAACAGGCTGGTTCAGAGGAACTAGAGAGGTGGTGTGCATGAAAAACCTACTTTGCGATCTCGTACTGGGAAATGTTGAAGGAGTAAGAGGTTTTGATGCAATGGCTGCAGGAAAACGCTTTGGTCGGAAAGCACAGAAATCCGCTCCCAACTACGACAGCACTCAGAGGAAGGATCGGGTAAATTTTAGAAAATCGTTGGCTAACTCGGAGCTGTATCAAAGCAAAGAAAGAAACACGTCTGCCATTTCAAAGGTAGGAAATAAAGTTGAGGCAAAAGTTCAAGCTTTGAATCCGCCAAAAGAAAGACCAAGGCTCAATCTTCTGCCTAGAGGCCAAAATGGAGGGGTGGGGAAAGATGGAAAGTTGAATTCGGCAATCTTCGGAGATGCACGTCCTGTTAACACAGCACGCAGAAAGATAGAGATTGAGAATAAGTTGAAAGGAAACTATTTCAAAGGCAAGGAGAACATCGGTGCTGACTTTCTTAGTCGTAAAGAGAGTGACGATGTAATCAAGAAACACTGACGCGTTTCTTTTTTCGAAGAGGGGGGATATGTAAGATGAAGATGATTCATCTTACGTATTTTCATAGTATTTGTTTATTTTATTTTATTATGTGTGCATATTTTGGTTGTGTTGAAACAATAGTCATTTATGTATGAATGTATCTGTATATATATGTATGTATATATGTATATGTATGTATATATGTATATTTGTGCTCCTGTGACATTGTGTGTGCGTATAATTATTGTATCATTAATGTATATATATGTATATGTGTGTTTGAGTGTATATATACATGGATGGATGTATGTATATGTATATATATATATATGTATATATATATATGTATATATATATATATATGTGTATCTATATATAAAATTGGTATTGGTCTTTTTCCTTTTGTGGTCCTCAATAAGAAAATGAGTTTTCTTGGTAGAGAAATTGGAATTATAAAAAGATTTCTCAGAACCGGGTTAACTTCTGCAAAGTGAGATAATTCAGTTTAGAGTCAAGAAAAGGATTATATTCAAGGAAGAATAATAAAGTTAAAATCAATTCGAGAAATATTGTGTTATAAATAACTTCGACTTTAACGTTACGAATCGCTAGAAAGCATATTCCTCTACGTTTACACATACATACATACATACATACATACATACATACATACATACATACATACATACATACATACATACATACATACATACATACATACATACATACATACATACATACATACATACATACATACATACATACATACATACATACATACATACATACATACATACATACATACATACATACATACATACATACATACATACATACATGCATACATACATACATATATAGATACATACACACTCCCGCTCCCGGTCGTTATCCGTTCCCTGTCGCTTTCCCGCTCATTCTTTCGCTCTCAGTTGACCCCCCTAGATCCGATTCTACATACATACATACATACATACATACATACATACATACATACACATACATACTTTGAATGAGCAATTAGTGCCGAAATATTGTAAGAAACACATACATACATGCATACATAAACACACACACAGACACACATACATGCACATACACATACATACATACACACATGCATTCGCACATACATGTATACAAACATACATACATACTTACATACATACATACATACATACAAAGAACTAGCTGAAAGATCAGATCTTCCCGAGATTCCTCTTCCAAAGGTTGCTTTCAACGAGGGAGTAATTTCAATTTTTGACATATCCCAATTCCTCCGAAAAACAAGAAATAGATCTGCTCCAGGCCCAAATGGTGTACCATACCTGGTGTATAAAAAATGTCCGGGTGTGTTGAAAGTTTTACACTCATTGCTCAAGTCTGCTTGGACTTCCGGGTCTGTTGATAAAGAGTGGCAAAAAGCTGAAGGCATTTTTATACCAAAGGAGAAAGTTTCAGTCGACATCAATCAGTTCAGACCAATTTCTCTTCTCAATGTTGAAGGAAAAATATTTTTTGCTGTGCTTGCCAAGAGGTTGACGAGCTATCTAACACAAAACGACTACATAGAAAAGTCAATTCAGAAAGGAGGAATCCCTGGTGTTCCTGGTTGCATCGAACATTCTACCATGATCTGGGAGTCTATAAAAAGAGCAAAACAGAATCGACTCAGTTTGCACGTCGTTTGGCTTGATCTTGCAAATGCTTATGGAGCGGTTCGTCACCAGCTGATTTGGAGAGCTTTGACGATGCACCATGTTCCAAAGTTCGTTATGGATATTCTACGACAGTATTTTCAAGATTTTCACCTGAGATTATCGACAAAGACGTGTTCAACCGATTGGTTTCGTCTTCAGGTCGGTATAGCCATGGGGTGCTCTATTTCTCCCATATTATTCGTGCTAGCAATGCAACTACTTCTGAATTCAGTTGGTGCAAGGGTAGAAGATGTTTATGTCGGCCGAGGTATTTTCATGCCACCTCTGAGAGCTTTCATGGACGACACGACAATTAGTTTGAATAAGTGTATTTCAATGAGACGGACACTTGATGTCTTCAGCGATCTACTCAAATGGTGCGGAATGAGTTTTAAAGCATCTAAATCGAGAAGTCTCTCCCTGCGTCGCGGTAAAATTGATGAATACACCGTTTTCTCTGTTGATGGTAACAAGATTCCAACAGTGAGCGACGAACCAGTGAAAAGTCTCGGGAGATGGTATTGTAAATCCCTGAATGACTTTGATCAGGGTGCTTCTATTCTCCGTATGGCAACTGTCTCCATGGAAGGCATTAATGCTGCTCCGCTTCAGAGCAAGTTGAAAGTGTGGATTTTGCAATTTGTTTTAGTGCCAAGACTGCTTTGGCCTTTGACAGTCTATGAAATTGGTCTGCAAGTTGTGGAGAAACTAGAAAGAAAGATAGCTCGTTTTACACGTCAATGGTTGGGTCTGCCTCCGGGATTGACGTCTGTGGCTTTCTACGGCAAAACAGCCAAGCTGAGACTTCCATTGCGGTCTTTTGTTGAAGATTTCAAGATCAGCAAACTGAGAACTCAGATGATGCTCGATAATTCAACGGATCAGAGAGTCGCTGAGGTAAAACCAACTCTAATCTCAGGAACCAAATGGAATGCTAGGGTTGAAATAGAGAATGCCACGGTTTCTCTCCAGTGGACTGAAAGGACCGGAGCAGTTCAGTTGGGGCGGCATGGTGTTGGATGGAACCACCATCTCTGGTGGTCCAAGGCAAACGCTCAGGAAAGATCAGACTTGATTGTTCAGGACAGAAAGCAAGCGATAGAAAGCGAGAGAGTTGTGAAGAGCGCACAATTGTCACAGCAAGGCGACTGGACCAGATGGGAGGAGACAGTTCAGCGGTCTCTGTCATGGGAAGATATATGGCGCTATGCTCCAGTGCGGCTATCGTTCCTCATTAGATCGATGTATGATCAGCTGCCAACAGCCAGCAATTTAAAGAAATGGAAATTAATTGAGAACGATGAGTGTCAGCTCTGCGGTCAGTCGCAGTCATTGATTCATATTCTTTCCTCCTGCTCCTATTCCCTTTCTCATGGTAGATACACGTGGCGCCACAACCTTGTTCTCCAAAAGCTGCTGGGATTTGTAAAAGAGGCCTGCCGAAAAGCCAACTCAATGGAGGTGAAACCTAGGAGGAGGATTTATTTTTTGAGAGAGGGATTGCCGCAGCTAAATCGCCCAAAAAGAACCCTCGCGAAAGGAGAGAATGTTTTCCATGCGGCGAACGACTGGAGGGTCTCTGCCGATCTGAAAACGGAAAAGTGCTTCCCAGTTTCAATAAAGGAAAGTGGAAAAAGGCCAGACATAGTTGTTTTTTCGAGTCTGGCTAAGACATTTCTTCTCATCGAGTTGACAGTGCCTTGGGAAAGCAACATGGAGGCCAGTAACATCATGAAATTAGAAAGATACAGAGAATTGATGTTGGATTTGGAAGCAAATGGCTCAAGAGCTGAGCTTTTTGCTGTTGAAGTCGGAGCACGCGGTCTGGTTGGTAAATCTTTGCTAAAGTTGCTGCGGGCCCTGGGAATGTCTAACAGAGAGCGGACCCGTGCAATTAAACAGATTTCTGAAGCAGCAGAATCGGCTTCATTCTGGATTTGGTCTCAAAGAGAGAAAAAAGAAGATTTTCCAAATTTAGAAGCCGCTCTCTCCGCTCCGCAAGAATAGAATTGCTTCGTCTTTGTTTACGTGGCGATATTAAGTACCGCTACGAAAGCGAAGCCGTTATGTCGTCGAAGGTTTTCTCACTTGAATAGTCTGAATTTCTCTAAAGTCGCGAGTTTATTTGCATGACAAATATCTGCCACGATGCAAGGAATGATAGAAATTCGATGTCGGAAAAGAACAAAAACATTTTCTGCCGGAGGACGTTCGTCCGTCGAACGTGGCTCGCCCCCCTTAGAACGTCAAGAAATTAAAGAGCCGAAACGTTTGCTCGAGGGGGGGTTTTCTTCTGATGACATCCACAGAAAAGCTCTTCAGGAGTGAACACACACACATACATAAACACACACACAGACACACATACATTCACATACACATACATACATACACACATACATACGCACATACATATATATATATATATATATATATATATATATATATATATATATATATATATATATATATATATATATATATATATATATATATATATATATATATATATATATATATATATATATATATAGTTCCCGCTCGCTCACCCTCTCCGCTCCGCTCATTTTGTGACGGATTTCAAATTTTTTTTCTCTATATTTGATTCCCCTTGACTCTCAAGGTTGTGTGAAAAGTTCATTACGATCGAATGAATGGTGTAGCAATGCATAAATAACATACCTATATACATACATATATACAAACATTCATTTATATATATATATATATATATATATATATATATATATATATATATATATATATATATATATATATATATATATATATATATATATATTTGTTGCGAATAAACTGTGGAATCAATTTATCTTTGAGACACGCTCTAAGAAACACAACTCGCCATTTGGCAGAAACAACTTTTCGAGACAAATTCTCGACCTTTCGGCAGAAAACTCTCTGTTCGAGACTACAATTAGCCAAAAACTTTTCCATTAAACTTTTATTGTCAGACCGACGGACCGTTTCAGCTATGTCAGCCATCCTCAGGGTCAAAAGTAAAACGAGAAAAGTAAACAAACAGAAAGAACCGAAATTGTCAAAGAATTAGGGAGTTCCCCGTGTTCTACAAAAATCAAATGAATCTCAATTACAGAATTGATGAAAGTATTATAAAGAAGATAATAAAAAAGAAAGTTTCTGTTATAGACCCCGTCAGGAATAAACTGGGTTTATATATTTATTACAAAAACTTGAAACTTTTCAATTTGGTCATCAAGAATGATAGAACAAGTATCACTGACCCGTTGCAACAAAGTCACGTGGTGTACCATTTCAAATGTTCTATTCCACATTGTAAGGTGGATACATACATTGGTCACACTTCCACTACGTTGTCAAGGAGACTCACGATGCATCTCCAGTTTGGGAGTATTCTTAATCATTATGAATGTATTCATTTGAAAAAGCTAACACGAAAAGAACTTGAAGAAGGTGTTTCGATTTTAACAAGTGAATCCGACTCTTTCCGGCTGAAAATTAAAGAGGCTCTCTATATCTTATTAATGAGACCCGCAATTAATAAACAATTTGATAAATTTCCACAGATTCTCCACTTATTCGGTGTCAAAGAAAGCAATATGCATCGGTTACCCTGTATTCCTTCTAACGACGAGGATAACATAAATGATGATACTTCTGACTCGTCCTCTGACACAAATACTTTGGCTGTTGAGGCTGCTCCTGACGAATCTCATTGTAATGTATCTGAGGAAATTCTTGTCTCTTCTAATATAACACAGCGAAAACGCAAAAATTGATTTCCAATAGTATAAATTTTATATTCTTTTGATTTGATAGGCAGAGTGTTTTTTCGTTTTTTCTTTTGTTAGTGTGCTAATTCTTTGACAATTTCGGTTCTTTCTGTTTGTTTACTTTTCTCGTTTTACTTTTGACCCTGAGGATGGCTGACATAGCTGAAACGGTCCGTCGGTCTGACAATAAAAGTTTAATGGAAAAGTTTTTGGCTAATTGTAGTCTCGAACAGAGAGTTTTGTGCCGAAAGGTCGAGAATTTGGCTCGAAAAGTTGTTTCTGCCAAATGGCGAGTTGTGTTTCTTAGAGCGTGTCTCAAAGATATATATATATATATATATATATATATATATACTAGCGGAGGTACCCGGCGTTGCCCGGGGGTTTTAAAGGTTTTTCTAATGTTTGTCTCTCTCGCTCCCGTTTCCTTTTCCACTTTCCCGTTTTCGTCGCGTTCCCGGTCGCTTTTCCGCTCTCGGTCGTTTTCCAGCTCCCGATCGCTTTCCCGCTCAGAAGTTTTGTTATCGATTTTCTCTCTTGCTCGCGTTTCCTTCCAAGCTTGCTCTCCCGATTCCAGTCGCTTTCCGCGTTCCCGGTCGCTTTCCGCGTTCCCGGTCGCTTTCCCGTTCCCGGTCGCTTTCCTGTTCCCGGCTGCTTTCCCGTTCCCGGTCGCTTTCCCGTTCCCGGTCGCTTTCCCGTTCCCGCTCACGCTTGCTCTCCCGTTCCCGGTCATGCTTGCTCTACCATTCCCGGTCACGGTTGCTCTCCCGTTCCCGTTCCCCTTCCCGTTCCCGTTCACGCTCATTTTCTCTTTTCCATTCTTTCATAACTTCTGTTAGCCTATAAAACGTAAAATAGATTTGCTGAGACTATATATATATATATATATGAATGTTTGTGGGTTAGTTTGTCTATTAAAGAAACGGGAAAGCGACCCGGAACGGACAGCGTGCGGGAATGGAAAAGCAAGCGTGAGCGGGAATGGGAGAGCAAACGTGAGCGGGAACGGACAGAGAACGGGAAAACGACCGGGAGCAGGAAAACGACCGGGAGCGGGAAAGCGACCGGGAGCGGGAAAGCGACCAGGAGCGGGAAAGCGACCGGGAGCGGGAAAGCGACCGGAAGCGGGAAAGCGACCGGAAACGGGAAAGCGACCTGCAGCGGGAAAACGACCGAAAACGGGAAAGCGAACAGGAGTGGGAAAGCAGGTGGGAAAAGAAGCGAGAGAGAAAGAGACAAGCATTAGAAAAGCCTCTAAAAAACCCGGGCAACGCCGGGTATCTCCGCTAGAACATACATAAACACACACACAGACACACATACTTGCACATTTACATACATACATACATACACACATACATACGCACATACATATATATAGTTCCCCCTCGCTCACCCGCTCCGCTCCGCTCATTTTGTGACGGATTTTAAAAAATTTTTCTCTATATTTGATTCCCCTTGACTCTCATGGTTGTGTGAAAATTTCATTACGATCGGATGAATGGTGTAGCAATGCATAAAGGACATATATATATACATATATACAAACATTCATTTATATATATATATATATATATATATATAGTATATATATATATATATAGTTATATAGTTCCCGCTCGCTTACCCGCTCCTTATGTGACGGATTTCAAATTTTTCTTTAAATTTGATTCCCCTTGCTTCTCAAGGTTGTGTGACAATTTCATTACGATCGGATGAATGGTGTAGCAATGCATAAATAATATACATATATATATATATATATATATATATATATATATATATATATATATATATATATATATATATATATATATATATATATATATATATATATATATATATATATATATATATATATATATATATATATATATATATATACATACATAAATACACACAAACATTCAAATATATATTTATTATATATATATATATATATCAATGATTTATGTACTGTTTCCAATCGTTTTGAGTTTGTTCTGTTTGCAGACGATACAAACCTCTTTGCCGCCGGCGATAACCTAAGAGATTTATTCAGTGATATGATATTAACCACCAACTACTCGTTGTTTATAATTGGTTTTCTAGTAACAAACTATCTCTGAACATAAGTAAAACCAATTATATTCTGTTCCACCATCGAAATAAGATTGTCTGCTCTGAACATCAGCTTCATTAAACGTGTTTCTTCTTGTAAATTCTTAGGAGTACTACTTGATGAACACCTCACTCTAAGAAATCATATTAATTGTATTACTTCTAAAGTTGCTAAAAATTGTGGAGTTTTATCTAGATTGCGTTAGTATGTTGATGTGAATATCTCTTTAATGTTGTATTATTTTTTCAGTTACCCTTATTTGTCTTACTGCAATATTGTCTGGGCATCAAACTATCCGACACGTTTGAAGCCTCTACGCGATTTGCAGAAAATAATAGTTCGCATCATTTTTCACGTATCTCCTACATCATCTTGCAAATCAAAAATGGTTGAAAATAACCTACTCTAAGTACCTCAAATTAATTCTTTCCTCATTGGTATTTTTATGTATAAATATGAAAATCTTATGTTACCGTCCTCATTCGATAATTTATTCATAAAATCTTCTCATGTACATTCTCATGAATTGCGTTCTGTTAATTGTTTTCGAGCTGATTTCGCTCGCACTAACTACAAAGTCTTTTCTATTAAATGTTCGGGTCCTCGCATTTATTCAAGTATACCAATCTCAATCTCTTCATTGGAAAGTATCTCATTATTTAAAAATTTTTTAAAAACATATCTATTATTATTAGACTCATAATTTTAATAAATAATATATGTATGTGTTTATATATGTATTTCTATTGCATATTCAGTTGCTTTATCTTGTTATATGCATTTCTCAGCTCAGATTTCGTTTGCGAAATTTGCGTTTTTTTTCATAGTTATAGGTCACCCAGTTAGCGGGAATTATTTCCCTTCGGATGTACCGTTTGAGCAAATTATTTTGTTTTATTTTGAGTTGCATTCATGTTTTAGTTTGCTTATATTTTGTTCAATAAACTTTCAAAAAAAGAAAAAAAAAAGAAAAGTGTTGGTGTTCTTTTATTTATGGAAATAAAATAGCAGATATTAATATCTAGATGAAACGCACCTGCTCGTGATATCCACTCTAGGTAGGCTTCGGCTTGTCTGTCAATGATTTGCTGTTTTCTCAACTTCAAAAAAGAATGTCTATTTTCTACTCTTTCTCTTTCTTTGGCAAACTCTCTAATTTTAATTAAAAAAACAAAATTAAAAAAATAAATGCATGAACAACTATAAAACCAGTACGTTTGGTACCCAACACAGATAGAAAATCTCCAATCATGAAATAGTAAATCACATTATATTGGAAATACGTAAAGCATTTACAAAAATATTTTAGAGTGTGTTAGTTTATTGTATGGAAACACCAATACACGCAAATGGTTATGAAAAAGCATATGTGTGATGACCAGAGGCAAAGAGCCTCATAACGAAGTTATCACAAAGCTGCAAGCCAAAATTTTTTAGTTTAAAATGAGTCTTTGCTAAGCAAACAAAACTAGCATCGGTTATTGTTCGTTTAAAAATTAATGAAGTTTTATTATAGTCTGGCAGCAACTGTATTCCCATGGGATGCGAAATGATAAAAATATGAGTGAGGTGTTAATCTCTTTGTTAGATATTCTATATTAAGAAAAATCATGGTGTAACTCTGAAATCCCTGGAAGTTTTTAGATATTTAAGATGGCCGCCAAATCATATTTCCTCAATTTCCTCAGGAACTATATGTCACAACGATGCGTTTTTGGTGTCTAAGATATGGTTTTAGGGGTCAGAATATCCATAAAAAATATTTACAACACTGTGTAACAATCACGTGATCTTAATATTTAAGATGGCCGCCAAGTCATATTTGTTCAATTTTCTCAGAAACTATATGTCACAGCGATGCGTTTTTGGTGTCTAAGATATGGTTTTTGGGGTGAGAAAATCCAAAAAACATATTTACAACACTGTCTAACAATCACGTGACTTCGATATTCAAGATGGCGGCCAAGATAGCCACTAAGTCGTATTTTTTTCATTTTCTCGGGAACCATACGTCGTAGAAATGTGTTTTTGGTATTTACGAAATGGCTTTTGGAGTCATAGAATCTAAAAAAAATTATCTTAACAATGTTCAACAATCACCTGATTTTAATATTAAAGATGACGGCCAAGATAGTCACTGTTGTCATTTATGTTTAAAGGTCATAATTTACGCAATTGAAATATATAAAATTATATTTATGTTCCCCGTGGAAATACAATTTTAAATAAGACAATATCAATGAAATAATAAATATATTTCAGAGTCGATATTGCTGCTGAACTGACATTAAAGTCCAAATTTTTAACAAAAACAAATTTTATCTAAATTTATCAATAGTCCCTCTGATAACAAGTTTATTATCATTTGCTAATCTGAGCTATTATCACTTTAAACGAATTATGTAATTATATTCACAGAATTACAAATTATATTTAAATAATAATTATTAAATTCTATTCTGTTCTGTAGAAAAATGATGTGCCTAAGAGAATATCATCCAAATAAACAAAGATAGAATTGTTTAAGATCGTAAGTGAGAACTTCTAAAAAATTAAGCAATGTCAACATCTTCATTGCTTATACTTGATTCAATCTCGTTTTCTGATTCAGTATCAGAGTCAAAACAATCAACGTTATCGCATAGATCCAGATTTCCACTACATGTGCACATTTCTGTACACTTCAGTTTGTTCGCTTTGCAGCCACATGGTGGTGCACATCTACGTTGAACACATGAACATCTGCACAGATTGAATATAGCATGACGGGCACAAGGCTCTGTGCATTCCACAGGCTCATATTGATAACCGACTTGTTTCCATTCTAGAAGTGAAGGTGAGGGAAGTTGTGGATGTTGGCAAATGTCTTGATTCAATTGCATAGCTTGCATGTTTGCCTTTTAAATTGCTGGATGCAGCGAACTCTTTGTTGGTGGAAGACTTTCGCCTTGATGTTGTTTTTTTGTAAAACTCCAATGTCTGTCATTTTACTGTTGGGCACATATACTTGACATACGAGTTTTTCGAATTTATGCAGCACTGATTGTGGTAAACTTGCTGAAGTGCCAAGTTCTGATAAGGCTGGAGAACCACAATGCTTGTTGAATTGAAAGCTTTCTACCAGGTCAGCTTACCTTTACTTGAAAAATATCCAGTGACATCTGCTCCTGATAAGGAGTGTAATCCTGGTAGTGCTGATGCCTTGAGAAGTCCCAATGCTTTGTAAATTGGTTCAAGACTGACATAGTGTCGACTTAAACCAAGGCCAATGAATAGTCCAGAATCCGATGGCAAAAGTGGAAATCTTCGTATTGCAAGGACCATGACGTCAGGGTCTGGAGAGAAAATGTGTAAAGTTTTTGCTCCTTTTCCAGCAAGGTGCACCGCATGTAGAAGTATTTTGGTGTCGGCTTCTTCTTGTGTGTTTGCTAAACAGAAGACATCCATATGACTTGCACAACCTTTGTTCCGCCAACTAACCACAAAGTTCCTGTTGTTCTTTATACCAAACACTACAAATTCGTGAGCAAGAAAATCTGACAAATCATCTTTGGTTTTCTCATGTGCCGAAAGTTTGGCCATGGTCACTTTACTTATGATGGTTAATGAAATGATCTTAAATTGAACCGGATCTGATTTTTTCCGGCGATATTAGCTTGTTGCAGTTTTCAACAAACCCGTAATATATAAGTCAAACACCAAATGAACTTCATCATACGTTTTGAATTTTTTGTCCATCCAGTGACAGAAATACCCTGATAAATCTTGACATGTCTTTAAATGCACCCAAACAATGTTGCTCCGCCATGCCATCCACAATTGCAATTTTCTTCAGAGTCTGTGGTTGAATTAAAGGATCTGTTAATGTTTCCACGGTGGTCAAGTCATTGTTACCTTCAAAACGGTCACTTGGTAGTTTTTCCAAAAATTCCCATCAGCTTGCTTTGGGAAAGACAATGATGCATGTGTCCATCTTGGGTAAACAGAGAACATCATTACAATAGGGTTTCTCTACAAAAGTCACTAAAGCCTTGTTACCATATCAGTTAAATAACCTTGCAATGTGGTTATTATTGAATTGCATAAATGATAATATAAATAATTATGTACTCAATGAATTTTCTTTCAAAACAGGATTTTTAAAAATTATAAAACATATTATTTACTAGTCATCTTGACAATCTTGGCCGCCATTTTGAATATCAAGGTCACGTGATTGTTACACAGTGTTGTAAATATGTTTTTTTGGATTCTCTGACCCCAAAAACATATCTTAGAGACCAAAAACGCATCGCTGTGACATATAGTTCCTTAGGAAATTGAAGAAATATGATTTGGCGGCCATCTTGAATATCTAAAAACTGCCAGGGATTTCAGAATTACACCATGATTTTTCCTAATATAGAATATCTAACAAAAAGATTGACACCTAACACATATTTGTATCATTTTGCATCCCACGGGACAATATTTTAATACAGTTGCTGCCAGACTATTAACATTGAGCTGCTTACCCACTGAGAACTCCAAGGACAAGATTAAGCATGAAAAAGGATCCAATAATGATAAGAGAGACGTAGTACATCCATGGAAATGTATTTCCCAACGCGTCGTTTGTCTGCAAGTTGATAAAATATAGAATACGGTTGAAATACATGTTTAAATTTTGATATTATCTTGAAGTCTCGGTGCAATGAAAAACAAAGCTCAAAAGCTAGTTTGAAATATATTTAGATTGCATGGATTTATGACAAAACCTATATCATGTGTTTCATTAAAATTGACCAATCAAACAAGTGTTTACAATTGTATTATTTGCAATAGAAACTGAAATTGCATTATTTTAGAAATAGTTTATCTTTTCCGCGTATTTTTTTTATTTGCGATTTTGTAAAAGTTTTTTGTTAAAGGTCGTCGATGTGTAATTTTTCGACATTTTAATAAGTCTCAACTTTAACAATTTATTTAAAAATTTTTACTTCTTTATTTGCTGTTTATATGTTACGTCAAATAAAATATATCAAAATTATGAAAATATTTTGAGTCATGCATTGGAGGATTGATATATGTAGGCAAACACATACATTAATATTTATTTTAATTTCTTTCAACAATGCCTTCTATACTGATAGATGAGATAAATTATAGTTTTAAATTTTCTAATATTAAATTGATAATAGTTCTCTTATAACTATTTATCTAATTCTTACGAGATATAGAACATAAGTCCAGCCTTCCATTGTGACGCATTGGAAAACTGTCAGCATCGCGTATCCAATGTTATCAAAGCTGACGATGCCGTACTTGGGTCCCTGCCACGAATCATCTCTGCAGTGCGTTTTATTATCAGGACAGTGGTAGCCGCCGTTTGAAATCACGTTCTTTGTTGCCATACAAGGAGTTGGCTCTTCTTCACCTTCTCCTAAATACAACTCATCTGCAAATAATTAATTTATGTCATAATACATTTCTGTAAATTATTTTAATAAAATCATTTCAATAATGTTATTGTTCTCAAAATAATCTACAGCTTAACACAGATTTGAACAGTGGTCAGATCTGTCTATGCTGGGCTGGAACAGGCTGGGACGAGAAATTTAAGTTTGTGATAGGTCGAGCTGAAATGGGTGGCAAATATTTTACTTTTATTTAACAAGTTCATTCAGTTAAAATTTTTATTTTGTTCTATTATTTATCCATACGCCGACGAATAAGTACATTTAAAGTTATTTTCTGTTCCTTGGAAATTTTGATTGTGCTATTTTTCCCAGTTTATGAAAAAGTGACAGCAAAGTCATTTAAATATTTCTTACAAGTAGTGGACCAGGTATTCAATAATGTTCATAATACATATTTGAAAGTTTTGTTTTATATTTTTGTTGCTTATTTGAAGAACTTTTGCTGTTTTTTCACTATGTTTAAGCTATTCCATTTTGCATTCGATTTCATACAGTGCTGTATTGTGTAGTTTTGTTTTGAGTATTGTGTTTGAGTGTTCGAGCAAGGGAATAAAAATCTGTAAAAAATACGAGCTGCAAAGACAATTAAAATTATCAAGAGATTTGTTAAAATAACAGGAAATTCTGCAAAGTGAGATAAATTTTGAAATCTGATACGTTTTAGTTGTTATGTGAAAGAAGCAGTAATTAACAGGAATAGAATTCGGGAAATATTGTCCTATAAATAACTTGAAACTTACGACGTTACGAATCGCTAGTGAGCAAAATTCGTCATTTTCTAATGGGGGGATGATCTAACCAAAACTTGACAAAGAAATTTTTTACAAGTTATGAAACAAACAGTATGCACAAAGACAACAATCAAAGCAGAAGTCAAATTTCTAGAATAGAAAATCTACAGTGTAAAATCAAGATGCCTATTCTTGCTGGCTACAAATCTATCAATAATATCATCTGTGTTCTAAAGGCGATGAGTTATGGATGTATAATAATGCTAGGCCAATAAAACGCGTCATCTGTGGTCTGTTCAGGGGCGCAACCATAGAGAAATGCTGGAGGTGCTGAAGTTCGAAAAAAAAGAAAGCTCGCCGCAGGCAAAATATTTTTGTAACTATCTTCAGTCTGTAGTCTTTTTTTTTGGTATCTTTAATAATTTATTAATGATAGAAAAAAAAAACAAAGCCCGCCTAGTTGCGCCCCTGGTTCTGTTACGCAATAAGCTTTTCAATATCTTCATAGCACTGAAGTTCCGTTCAGCTGTATATGTAGTAATGGAATTCCCATGCTGGTGTGTACTCTCGTTTCACAGTAATCTAGCGAGGGGTTCATACCCGCATTCCTACTGGATTTGTCGATGAATCTGGTGGGGCTTAAAAAAAACACTTTTTAGCAAATACAATTTTTTTTAGTAATCTGGTGGGGGATGCATCCCCCCATCGCCCTGGATCCGTCGCTGGTTTACACTTACCTTTTCGGTTTTTGTTTGTTCCAAAACTTTTAGTCAATAAACTTTAATTTGAAGTGGGATGGATTAAGCATGGAAGTTTTTTCCATTTCCTTCCAAACGTCCCCGACAGATCGTTTTTTTCGGCTTTTATCGGTTTTCAAAAGTTCGGAATAAAATTATTTAGGAATCTGAATAAAACCAATTAAAATCGATCGTTTGGAAGAAAATTACTTCCAAAACCATAAAAACCGAATTTCAAACTTCCATGCCTAGTTTGGGTTGTGTCAAGTCTATAGATGGGATGAAAGATGGCTCTACCGATAACTCTGATTTTGATTTCTATGGTTATTGTCGATCAATAAAATATGAATTATCCCTCAAAAACTTATTAAATTAAATATTGTATGGTTAAATGTGTTAAACGGATTTAATAGTTTATAAGCAAAATTGTGATTACTAGCGGGTGGTTTAACAAAAATACTTTGTTCCTCAATAAGAATTGAATTGATTCAAAAACTAAAAGTAATTCTTTCCTCATTTCTATTTTTTGCGTTTGTTTATTTAGTAGGATTATAACAATATGATATAAATTAAAAAATTCTTTAATAAAATTTCAATTTTTGTTTCCCTTTTCCTTCTTATTATGAAAAAAACTAGAGATAGCGATATTTTTTCCATCACAAATATTATAAAGAAATATAATGTGATACAGAAATTGCTTTTACGAACAGTAAAAATTTCATTATCATATTTGACTTCTAAATGTTTGTTTTCTTACAAAATAACGTGTCTATATTTATACCAATTTGTTGATTATAAATATTATTTCATCGTAAAATTGTGTGGTATTCATTGTTTTCTAATTAGAAAAGTTAATTGAAAGAAAACTTAAGCAATGTCGATGTTTTAAATATTTAAATTATTAAATTAGTCTCACAATGTTTACACTACTCAAACTAATCCAATTCCTTTTTGCAATTAGACAATTTTAGTGGATTTTATAAGTAACTTATTAATAGATTTAAATTAGAAAAACAAATACTGTTCTATTTAAAATATGTCGATTATTTTCAATTTACAAATAAAAATAAAAAAGCATTCGAGTAAGCAAAAACATTTTAAACTATTTTATTCTGATTTTCATTCTTTTTCGCGCTTAAAAAATTGTTTAGTTACTGAAAGCATTTTTTTCAGCACCACAAAACCATGTAGTGCAAATGTTGGCCATTGAAGTTATTTTTAGAAAATTGAATGCTACCTGTGTCTATGTAACGACATGAAGAGTGGAATGCTCCCGAAAAAAACTCTAATCCGATGATGGCAAAGATGATAATGGCGAAGAAGACGAGAAGTGCTATTTGAAGGAGAGGAACCATGGCTTTCAGGATGGATTTCAACACAACCTGAAGACCTAAATAAATAAATGCAGATCTAAAGGTGAAAGCGTAAACGAATGGATGGATGGATGGATGGATGGATGGATGGATGGATGGATGGATGGATGGATGGATGGATGGATGGATGGATGGATGGATGGATGGATGGATGGATGGATGGATGGATGGATGGATGGATGGATGGATGGATGGATGGATGGATGGATGGATGGATGGATGGATGGATGGATGGATGGATGGATGGATGGATGGATGGATGGATGGATGGATGGATGGATGGATGGATGGATGGATGGATGGATGGATGGATGGATGGATGGATGGATGGATGGATGGATGGATGGATGGATGGATGGATGGATGGATGGATGGATGGATGGATGGATGGATGGATGGATGGATGGATGGATGGATGGATGGATGGATGGATGGATGGATGGATGGATGGATGGATGGATGGATGGATGGATGGATGGATGGATGGATGGATGGATGGATGGATGGATGGATGGATGGATGGATGGATGGATGGATGGATGGATGGATGGATGGATGGATGGATGGATGGATGGATGGATGGATGGATGGATGGATGGATAGATGGATGGATGAATCGATGGATGGATGGATGGACGGATGGACGGATGGACGGATGGACGGATGGACGGATGGACGGATGGACGGATGGACGGATGGACGGATGGACGGATGGACGGATGGACGGATGGACGGATGGACGGATGGACGGATGGACGGATGGACGGAAGGACGGACGGACGGATGGACGGACGGACGGACGGACGGACGGACGGACGGACGGACGGATGGACGGACAGACAGACGGATGGATGAGACTGATATTTGGAAAACTAATAATAAGTAATTAATGAACGTGGGAGGATTCTCAACAGGTGTTCGTGTTTTAGTTGTTAGAAGTTAACTTATAGACCAGAACATTGACTGTTCGTATGCCACCTGAGTAATCAGCGATTTTGTAGTTTTGTAGAAAAGCATCTTACAAAAATTCTTTTTTTATCGTAATCTTCTTAAATGAAAAAACGTATGTAGTGATGGCTTTGAAGTCTTATAATGGGTTTGAGACCATCTTTTATTTAAAAAAAATAAATAAATAGATGAAAGCAACTCACTGGGTACACCTGATACCAACTTCAGTGGCCTCAAAACTCTGACAGCTCTTAAGGTTCTCAGATCAAAACCACTTCCTCCACTGCTTGCAAACAGAGTTATGAACCTTCAACATAATAAATCTGTACATGAATCGTTTTGTACCAAAAATACAATTAATTATTATTTTCAAGATTGTTTTGAGTAATTTGATATTAATTCATTAAATTATTAAGCGGTAATTTTCTTTTACAATAAATCCAATTAGTTACACCGCCTGTGAAACTGACATGATAATAATTTCAAATGTTGCAAGTTGTTTTTCATTAATTATCATAATATGGTAGACACCGAGTTGCCTGCTCTCTACTGAATTTTGGTTGTTTAGCATGTCTTTATTTAATTCATAACATATGTAATAATAATTTATTTAATTCATAACATATGTAATAATGATTTATTTAATTCATAACTAGGGGACGTAGTGACCGGTAAGCGCAAGGGAAAAATGTTTTCCTCAAAATCTTACCAGTGGAGGCCTATGCTAAAATCGCTCTAATCTCACATAACTACTTGAAAAAAATTTATTTAAATTAGTGTTTACCCTGAAATTACTTTTAATCTGCACAATTAAATTTATTTCACTTCAAATATTTATTTTAAACGTTTAGTAGAACGAGTCAAACAATCTGTCATATATTGAATTGAAGGATGTGTTTTATAAGCAATTTATAATAATAATAATAATATAAATTTAAATGTGGTTTTGTTTCTAAATTAAATTATAATCTATATAATGATTTTATTAGTTATGTTATAAAACGTCTGTGCTTATTCATATTCGTTCTTGTGTGTTTTTGTTCTTGCTAGTAGCTAGTCGTTTGCCGTAAGTCAGTTGCTTATAATATTGCTCTTTAAAATGGTTAATAAAGGTTACACGACGGGTTGTAAAACTGGTTATAAATCCAATACAAGTAGCGAAAAATTAAAACTCATTAGATTGCCGTTGAAGGATCCGATTCTGTTAGACTACACAAGTGGACTCGTTTTATATGGTCGCTGCTATTGCCCCGGCGGTTAGCCGTGGAAATAATCGGCAAAATTGCTACTGAGCCGGCAGTCGCTCCGTAAGTCTACCTAAAATTAAACCCTAACCTTAACCCTATCCCATACCCCTAACCCTTTAGAAAATATGTACATCTTTATCAATTGATCGAAGAATCAATTGTTTTGGAAAAACCGCCGGCTCAGTAGCAATTTTACCGCTTATTGCCCCGGCAAACGGCGCCTACTGCCTTGGTAATAGTTACAACGTTTTTTTATCACTGAAGAATTTTCATCCGACTAAAAATCATCGACTGTGTGAGCTACATTTTCAAGATGAAGATATACTGGTAAATAGAGTAGATACAAATGTGACTCGGAGTAAAAGCAAAAGCGATTGGAGTACTTTAACGGGTCTGAGTTTGGTTTGACAGCAAATGGAGAAATTGCTAAAACAGTTTTGTGTATTATGGTTGTTGTGTGGCAAATTTAAAGATGTAGTTGGATTAACAGCCGTTGCTGTCTTGAACCCTGCTATCTTACGTCATACTTTCGAGATTGTTACAAGCAAGTTGAAGAATTATGTCACTCTGTTAGCTGTTTCCATGGACAATTTATCAAGAAACAGGTGAGTACATTTCCAGCTAGTCTTATAAAATATTTTTATTTTTAAAGCCTGTGATTTTTTTAATGTCTGATGACTGTGTTTCCAGTTATTGATTAATTTTAATAAAACTATTTTATATTACAGAGCTTTCTATACCGAACTTTGCGGTGGAAAATTAAAAGTATCCTGTATGTGGAACTTTTCTTCTCTTCGATACAACACATAATTTTAAAAACATCAACAACTGGATAAATAAGAAAACAATTTTTGTTGCCTGCTCGTACTGACTACGTTCCCTATTCATAACATATGTAATAATGATTTATTTAATTCATAACATATGTAATAATGATTTATTTAATTCATAACATATGTAATAATGATTTATTTAATTCATAACATATGTAATAATGACTTATTTAATTCATAACATATGTAATAATGACTTATTTAATTCATAACATATGTAATAATGATTTAGAAAACGGTATGCCAGTTGTCAACCACTTCGTGTTTGATGTTTAGAAATTAATTACTATATATATTTATTTATCTATGTTAGTTACCAACGTAGACTAACAAAAAACTATTAAATATGATGTTTGTTGCTCCAATATCTGATGGCCGCAAGATTAATCTGAATTAACTATTCAAACTTGATAATGTTTTTAGAAACTTCATTTTTCATAAAGTCAGCAAACACTTTTTTCAACATCAACACCACCAAACATAAGCAATCAAAATATTCTTCGCATAATTTCTATAAAGTTGTTTGATATATTTCACGTACGGTAGTATGACGATGACGATGACGATATGATGATGATGGCATATCCTATTCATCATTATTTCTCATAATATCTTTTTTAGTCAAAAATGTATTATAAATAGATTTTATTGAACTTCATTTGTGTGCGTGTCGTCCAAGTTTGAACGTATTGTCACAGAAGAGTTTAAAAAACTAAATTTAATGCCTAAATTTTTTCTGACCGTCATCATCATCGTCATCGTCATCGTCGTATTTGTCGTTGTTGTTGTTATCATTACTATTATTATTATCATTATCATTATAAACAATTTTTTTTTAAATTTCTTTTGCGAAAGCTTAAATTCAATATGTGACATTTTCAAAACTTCCTTTACATGTTTCGACAATCCATTGCAGTCCAATTATAAAAAAAATCATTCCATCCAAAATTACAAATTTATTCTAACCCGGTAACGACGACAATGAAATCCATAATGTTCCATGGACTTCTCAGGTAGGACTTGCCATGAAGTATAAAACCCAGTGCTATGATTTTAAACCCAGCTTCGGCACAGAAAATTCCAAGAAAGTAAACTTCCGTTTTCTCCTGCAATAATGTTTTGTTTTTGTTGTAATAAATGTTTTGTTTGTATTTTATTGAATGTTTTGTTTTTATTTTATTGAATGTTTTGTTTGTACTGTATTGAATGTTTGGTTTGTATTTTATTAAATGTTTTGTTTGTATTGTATTGAATGTTTTGTTTGTATTTTATTGAATGTTTTGTTTGTATTTTATTAAATGTTTTGTTTTTATTTTATTGAATGTTTTGCTTGTATTGTATTGAATGTTTTGTTTGTATTGTATTAAATTTTTGTTTTTATTGTATTGAATGTTTTGTTTTTATTGTATTGAATGTTTTGTTTTTATTGTATTGAATGTTTCACAAAGTATAAAACATTACAGTTTCAAAAATTATTGAACATTACAGTTTCACAAATTATAAAACCTTGCAGTGATTATAAGACATTTTAACCCGTTGGAAAAAAGGTCATTTACAAGTTTGTACACATCTTTGGTAAGAAGCAAGCTAGAATAAACCTTCAGTATATGGTCGCTTCATGCATCAAGATTAACGGAATAGTTTGAAAAAGTGAAGAATAGCAACGAAAATACTTTAATTGTGCACAAATAAGAATTCGAAACTCTTTCAAGCTAATGGTTTTACAAGCACACAAAAACATAATAAAATATAGTTTTTTTTAGAGAGACCAGCTTATAAAACCGTTCGTAGGATGATATGTTATGCCCAGAAACGATGAACGAATTTTTAAAAAGGAAATTGGACAAAGCGTGGTTGATGAAGATATGTGTGTGATGATGTTGCAGCGGTTGATTAATGGAAAGGCAAGAAGGCAGTATGCATTGCGCCTTATTCGACTAATAATAATAAAATGATGGAGAGAATCAAATTGATAAACATCGCGGACTGAATTTCAATGTTTATATAATTATTATCAGTAATCTAACGTTATTTTGTACATACTTCACAATATTTTTATTATAACAATATTAGCAATTACTATTTATAAATTTTTACAATAAACATTCAGCTAGCTATAATTAAAATTGTTTTCAAAACTCTAAATTTTAGAATTTAAATTTCAAAAATTAAAACGTGCTTTTATAAAAATGCTCTAAAAAGTTGAAATTAATAAGTTATAAGCATAAAAGCCTGAGGCGCAATTTCTGCAATCTTTGGGTGTTTATAATTTATTTTAGATTTTTAGAGCATTTTGTAAAAGTATGATTTTAATTTTGGTTTATTATTTTTTTCTACTTTTTAGTTGTTTCTAAATTTATGAACTTTTCAGTATTTTCAATTTTATTATATTAATATATTAATAATAATATTATTAATAAACTAATAAACTAATAACAAATTTTAAAATTGAATATTATTAACTGGCTATCAAAAAAGTGTCTTGTCCTCTATCGTTTATATCGTTTATATGCCAGAGAAGTGTAACACGTCTACTAAAGTAAAATGTCAATATCAAATTTTTAAATTAATGTTGTTAAGGTATGCACAATACGACCATATTTCAAAACTTCAGATTGAAAGCCTACTGGGAAGTGTGTTTAAATGTGATTACAAAATTCAACGGACATGTGAAGCTAGGAAAAAAACATAGGTATAACTTCAAAACTCTAGTAAAAAAGTGCATTCAAGTGCTGAAATAAAGTTAAAACAACGACTTGAATACTTGCTTATTGTAATTATTTCGAAAAATTGTTGTCATGTAATATGAATTAATCACGTGACATAAAACAAATATGAAACTTACAAGTTCGAGTGTGAGAGGAGTTTTGTCGTTGTCTGGTAGATGTTCTTCCTGTGCCAGGACGACACAGTTGGCAATGATGGTCAGAAGAACCATGTACTCAAATGGAGTGAAGATTTTGTTAAGGCTTTATTATACGTGATCGTGTAAGTTTTTCAGTTATACCTAAACACTCTTATTTGAATAATGCAATATTAGAATAAACTAAAATCTAAATAATAAAAAAGCATCTACTTGATTAGAATAAACTAAAATCTAAATAATAAAAAAGCATCTACTACGTCTGCAGGTCAAAATCATTATTTCATGTTATAAAAACTATTAATTACAAACATTATATAATTTAATGAATAAAAGGATATCCCCATTCAATTATCATCCGAGCATACTTTCTTACAAAATTATCTTCTCCAAATACAAAAAGGGATCTAGTTTGGCACAGTCTACTTCCCCTTTTACAGCATCCTTTTGCATTTTCATTTCTTATTTTTTTGTTTATTCTGGCCACGTGACTGTCAACGCTTACGTTTCCACTGGTTGCCATGGATTCTTCCATGATGCTGGAGTTTTAAAAAAATGGTAATGATGATCAAATAATGATGACGATGATGATGATGATGATGATGATGATGATGATGATGATGATGATGATGATGATGATGATGATGATGATGATGATGATGATGATGATGATGATGATGATGATGATGATGATGATGATGATGATGATGATGATGATGATGATGATGATGATGATGATGATGATGATGATGATGATGATGATGATGATGATGATGACTATGATGATGATGAGGACGACGACGACGACGGCGAAAATGGTGGTGACGGTTATGATGAGGATGGTGATATTCAAAATGGAAGAAACGATGATAATAACGACAAATGCAAAAATATTTTCTTTTCTTTATTGGAGCCATTTGTCAACAAATATTTTTAAAATAATGAAACTTTTGAAATTTGCTTAAATTAGTTAAAATCATTTTTAAAGTATATAAATGTTATTAATTGCACAATTTTAATATTTCACATGAGCACCAGAATGTGTACTGAAGTGTACTGACAAGCCATCGATTTTGTGGGGACCTGAGTAGTTCGCGCATTGTAGAAAAAAAGTGTGATGAACGATTACATCTTACAACAACAAACATCGCGTTCCACTTTGTAAATGTTTAGGCCAGAATATTTCATCAAAACAACAAATACAATTGAAAACGTCATATACATTTAATTTTGACAACAAGCATAATGAAACTCCGTTATCTTTTTTTTCTACAAAATCAACATTTTAAGTAAAACCAATTATTAACTGTGAGGGTGTTATAACTTGGCTTTAATTTTCATTAAGGAATAACCAATGCTATCATTCCACACAAGGGACAACTTATCAAATAGTTTCTGGCTGGCCTGGGGCATAGCTCTTATCTGATGGTTGTTAAATTATTCTTATCTAGGGAATACAATCCAGAGATCGCAATCCCAAGATTCAGTCCATTTTATTAAATATACTCAATATATTAAAAATATTTTCCTAAAATTTTTTATTAAATATAAAAATGATATCATCTGTTGCACAACTAATTGGCCTTAATAATTTAGTGAATTTATGGCATTTGAACACCAACTTTGGCCGGTTTTTAATAATCAACTGCAGCAAACACTGACTACTTTGATTTTAACAATGCTAAAAAATTGATGATAGTCAATTTCTGAATTGGTCTGATGTTGAAGTGGCAATTGCTTTAAAATTGTTATACAAAATGTTAGAAAAAAACAGTTTTTGTCCTGGACATCGAAACTTGATGAAATTGTTTGGTTATAATGACTAAAATAAGTTAAGAGTTGAGAGTTTCATTGACAGATTCAAAATTTTCATACTTAAAAAACTGACAAAAACTAAACTGGTAAGAATTTTTGCAGACAGTTACTGTACTTTTGTAACCGGTGAAGCAGCTCTGAAATTTGCACTGAAAGAGTAAATAACTCAAAGCTGTCATTTTTGCACACAGACGGAAATCTTTTGGATATTGAAAAACCCCAGTTAACTTGTGGTTGTCGTTATTTGTATTTTTACCGGTAGCAGCTTAGAGCTTTCTGGTAAATTAACTTCAGTTGTTATATTAATAAACTTAGCACAAAAGCTAAATGTAAAATGGCAAACTGATGAGCACTGACCTTAATAAAACTGAAAAGTCAGTTTTAACGTCAGAAAAAATGTCAGGCAGCATTAAAGACCGGCTAAACCCTGAATTTACAAATTTACCATGAGTCATTGTGTCAAGGTTCCGGACATTTACACAAAACATCAATGAGAGTTTTTTCAGCTAGTTTACAGGCAATAAATAAACCTTTTCTGCAAGAACACATAACATAACATAACGTTTATTATAGTGGTTTAGAAGTCTCAACGCTTATAACCAACCACTTTGAATTAAAAATATAAATAAATAAAATAAAACAAATTTGTATAAAAATCAGCATCCATGCCTCGATAGCGTTACTTTGAAAACTGTGGTAGACTCAGATGCTACAATGTCATCGTCTAAGTTATTTCAGATATTTATAACCCTAGAACTAAAGAAAGCCTTTTCTAAACTTTTTTCTTGTTTTTTAAAGTGCTTAAATCTGTCCTCTCATGCTTTGAATAGGTAGTTGTTCAAAAACACAGCAGATGTTAAATCTTCCTTTCCTGATATGATCTTGTTGGCTTCGATCAAGTCACTCCTATTTCTTTTTTTTTTCTAAAATTGTTAAACCACATTGTTTTAGTTTTTCTTCATAAGGTAACTGGCTTAAGAGTTCAATCAACTTTGTAGCCTTCTTTTACCTTCTTCAAGACTACCATGGGTTCCAAGCTTGTACACAATATTCTAGATGCGGTCTTACTAAACTTTGTATAGCCTAAATACTATTTCCTAGTTCGACCTATTATTGTTTTTTCAACCAAACCTAAAATCCTATTGTCTTGCTTTGTTGCTTCCGCACATGTCTTGATGGTTTGCCACTATGGTGTACTATTACTCCCAGATCTCTTTTCTCTTCAGATGCCTTCAACAAAATTCCTCCATTTTCATACTGAAACTCTTGATTTCCACTACCCATGTGCATCACTGACCATTTTTCTACCTTGAACATCATTCGCCAGTCTATGGACTATTGGTAGAATTTTGCAAGATATTTTCTTAAAATGTCGGCATCTAGCTCACACTCTACTTTCATAGATAACTTTGTATCATCAACAAATGTTGATACTTTTGAACAAGTTCCGATATCAAGGTCATTAATGAACAGAATAAACAGTAAATGTTCCAAAACGGATCCTTGCAGTACACCACTTTTTATGTTTTTCCACTCCGAGCATTTGCCTCTAATTCCTACTTTTTGTCTTCTGTCAGCTAGCTGTTCTTTGATCAATCCTCGAATATTAACCCCTATTTCAGCACCTTCTATTCTTCTCATCAACCGTGTATGTGGTACTTTGTCAAAGGTTTTGGCAAATTCTAAATAGACTATGTCTACAGGGGATTTTTTGTCTAAGTGCGCATAGCAATCTAGCAAATTTTTTAAACATGATCGCCCTTTTACAAATCCATGTTGGCTATTTATCAATATGCTGTGGTCTCTAATATGTTTCATTACTTTGAGCTGAATGATTTTTTCAATGACTTTGCAAATAATGCACGTGAAATTTAGTGGCCGATAGTTGCTTGCCTCAGATCTGCTATCCGTTTTGAAGAGTGGTACTATAATTGCATCTTTCAAATCTCGAAAAATTTCTCCAGTTCTCAAAGACCTGTTCATTACGACTGCTAAAACATCGCTTATTTCTTTTTTATTCTCGTAAAAACTTAGGATGTAATGCATCAATACCCGGACTTTTGTCTGTTTTTAGGTTCTTCAAGCGTCTTTCTACGCATTCTTTTGTGATAACCACATAAGTTATTTTTTTATCTATGTCTTGTTTTCTATGTCCAAACAAAATTAATTATTTAACATTTCAGCTATTTTTTCATCGTTTTCAACCAATCTGCCTAACTCATTTTTTGGGTCTAGAACAATTCGTCGCAGGACAATTCGTCGCGGACAATTTTGTCGCAGAAAAACAGACAATTCTTTGCAGAAAAACGGACAATTATTCGGTGGGGAAAATTTGTCGCAGGTTAATTCGTCGAAAACCAAACCTAAACAAATTGCACTTGAAGCCAATAAACTGGGATGTGCTCTTTTTAATATGATATCTGGGACTGCTACCAAGCTGTTCGTAATAACATTCATCGTACTAACAACGCAGTCGAAAGATGACACAATGCATTTGCATGGGCGGTTCAAATTGCACGTCTATCACTATCAAAATTAGTAGTGAAACTACAAGATAAAAACAAAACAGCAAATAAATAAATGTTGAGCGTATGCTTGCAGGTAAAAGAGTTTTTAATATTGAGATGTAGTTCATCGATTGCCTACTGTTGTGATGGAATACGAGAATCGTTGATCAATTAATTATTGGCGGGGATGCAGCCATAACATTAACTTATTAGATTTTTCATATAAGAAGTAAATAAACGCGTTAGCAATAGATAACAAAAAAAGTTTAAAGAAAGTTTTTATTTAGCGATAAGGGAAATAAAAATAAAGATTTATCCTTCGTATGAACTCTTAAACAAATGAAAGGAAAAATATATATTAAAATATTAATAATTTTTTATATTTTGAATTAATTTAAGTAAAGTTTATATTTTTTAATTTATTTAATTATATAATTTGTTTATCATATAAAAACTAAATTGCCATAGACAGCAAATCGCCGTGCAAAAACGTCTTATTATATAATTTGTGTTGCAAATGCTGCAGTATTTTTCCATGCTTTGATTTTTGCTTTTCTTTTTTTTAAGAATTTCCTTGTTATCCATGGCTGTTTCTTGAAAAAATTTTAATAGGTATTAGTTCTTCAATGACTTCCACCCAGGCAATTTTTTAAAGGTGGAGTCCAACCAATTTGTGGAGTCCAAACCAACAGGTGTGGATTCCATGGCATGAAAATGTGGATTTCAATTTTATCTATTTTAAAGTGTCTTCGCCGAATTTACTTCAATTTTAGAATTTTATTTATTTATTTATTTACTTATTTTGCTTTATTTTAGATTTCAGCAACAGAAACAAGACTCTTAATTAACCACTACTTTAATTTGTTATCTATAATTTAGTTATCTTAAATCACTTTTAAAATGTTACTTCTCTTAACTTTGTATTTCCCGTTTTAAAGTGCAGAAGATGGCAAACTACTTGGTTAAATTTTTATTGAAGTAATTTTTAGTGAATTTTAATTTAAATAAATTCGATTAAATTGTGTAATTAAGTATGAAAAGAGCAATAAAAGGCCAAGTGCCATTGGATACTTTTTCGCGAAAAAATGGTTTGTAATACTTATAAAATAATGCTTGCAGCAATGTCTTTTATTTAAATTATTACAACATAAAATGCCGTTCCAAGTGTCCAAAAGTGGGCTCCATTATAGTCCATTTACACCCAAATGCTCCCAAAAGCTTACAACGTCCCCCTGACCCCCTAGTCGCTGATGGGTCGCTTCGCTCACTTTTTTAACATTGTAGGGAATGTGGAGTCCAAAAAATCCTTAAAATAATCCCTGCTTCCACCATGTTTTTTGAATATCATTTACATCCACCGATTCAATTTTTCTCATTATATTAATATTTCTTATTTTGTTTCGAACTTTGGTATAATTTGCTTTGAAATAATTAAAACTAATTTGCGAATTTATTTTCAAGTTGCAATCGTGCAATATTATTTCAAATCTTACAATTTGGTGATCACTAGAATGAAAAGGCTCTCTTACATTGATATTCTCTACAATGTTTTCATCTGATGTTGTTATCAAATCTAATATATTCTGTTTCTTGTTAGATTTATGACATGCTGATGTAAATATTTTCCATTGTGTTTCTCCTTCCATATTTATCCAGTTTATATGATAATCAAAATCTTCCATTATCAGTACAGATTCCTAGCTAGCCCTACTAAATAATTTGCACAATCCATTATCCACACTTTCATCTACATCTGGGGGTCTGTAACAAACACCTATCAGTAAACTGTTTTTAGTTCCATGCTGTATATTACACCAGAATGGTTTTTTAAACTTATCGCTTGATATATCTTTTCTTTCCCACTGCCTCTATTTTATTTTAAACATATAAAATTACACCAATTGCGCCATGCCCCTCATTATTTTGATTTTGCCTGTCTTTTTGCCTTAGATTTGTTTACGACATTGGCGTTCAATAAATTTGATTTGATTTGATTTGATTTCTTGAACAAAGTTTACCCATCAATTGCTAGTTCAATATCCAATATATCTTCCTTTGCCCATGTTTCTGTTCTACCAATAAATGTCAGGTTTCTCTAATTCAACATAAACTTCCAATGCAGATCTGTTTTCTTTGCTTACTATATTTCTTACAATGGCATATAAACTTTTCAACATTGTTCCTTTTAGTTTAGTTACGCTTTTGAAACTCTGCCTATTTTTTGTCTTTTTTATTGCATTTTCTTGAGCTTTACTATTTTCATAAACCCTGGCACACCCTTTACGTTGTATATCCGTACCCCAAACTGATCATTGTTCTGTTTTTTTTGCTTTTTAACCAGTTTTTTGCAGTTTTCGTTTTCTATCCTAGTTATATTGTGGGTCACAGAGACCCTGCCAAATTTTTCCTCGGCATGCTTGAGTTTAAAAAGTGACTTTAATATTTTTTAGATTCTTTGCAAAGTCTGATCATTTTTCTTATATCTCAACTTTCACAAGATACTTCAAATAATTTAAACATTGACTACACAGATTTTCTATAATCGGTTCTTTTCTTATCTTCTTTAACTGTAGCACTCTCTGCCATTTTATGAATTATTATGTTGTTCCTTCTAAGTTCATGCTGGTTGGTATTTTTTATCTTAGTTACCATTTTATTTATTTTTCTTTTATTGCCTTTATTTCTTTTTTTGGTCCACTCCTTTTCTTGGATTGAAATGTGAGCTTCCATGGTCCCATTATTATTAGCTGCTTTTCTTGACTCTTTTGATATGCTTTCTTTTCACATACCTCCAGCTGTTTTTCAACAAGTTTTTTCCCTTCCTTTTCCTTTTCTATAGATGTTTTAATAGCAATTTTTTTTCTAACTTCTCAATTCTCAGACAATTGCTGGATACGGAATCTATGAAATGTTCACCGCTCCCATACAAACCACAGTTAATGCATTTAATCATTTCCTTGCTTTTGATAACCACGTCTGTAAAATAAATAAAAAATAAAACTCTAGCTGCTTAAAATAAGACAAGAAAAAGTATATTGACCTATCTTTCCAAATAGAAACCTCTGAGCGATAATATGTGAAAGACGAAAAACCGCACGCCGCTTGCCAACAACAACAAATATTGCAAGCCTTTCCTTAACCACCTCAGCCCGTCAAAGTAAATGATTGCCTTTTTTATAAGTGTCTAGTGACGCCCACTAGCCACTGAAGTTAAATGTTTTGTTTTAGTTCCTCCGTAATAATTTCACCGTGTTTTTGGTAATCTTTCAATTTAACAGCCGGATGTGTAAAAGATTAATACATTCTCGGCTATAAGTAACTAATTAGGGTTAGGGTTAAGGTTTGGGCGTTAGGGTTAGGATTTAGCCCTAATTAGGATTAGGGTTAGGGTTAAAATAAGACTATTGCATTGAAAAAATCGGCCCCAACCGCTAAAGTGAAAGATAACCGTGTTTTTTGCTTGCTTGAGCCAAACGTCGGAATTCTGATGCCTAAAAATACCAAATTTTAGTTATCCAATCAAGCTACAGCTTAGTGATTTATTTGTCGTAAGGAACTCTACATTCAATTACATTTTCAGATTTATCAGAGATCATTTGAATAAAATATAAATTAAAATTATATAAAATTGAACATATATGCAAGTTTTCTATAGAAAAAGAAACAATCAAATTTTAGTTTATTAAAAAAAACAACATTTTGTTACGCAAACTAAACTTGAATTTTGTTACACAATTTTTGCCTGGGAGGTTTTTCGATTCAAAAAAAACATTTAAAAAAAACTAGAAACTACCCTATCTTTTTTTCCCTTTCCGATCCACGTAAAAAATACCCAAATCAAATGCTACTTCAGTTTCTAACGAGCTTCTATATACTGCTCATAAATGCACAGCGGTCAAAAATCTTCACGGCATTTACAACCCTATCGTACCTTCGTGTGATGTTCTACTATGAACCACAGATGACGATAGATGACGCTTTAACCGAAAAACCTTGGTGTAAAAAATGCTTTGACTGTTAATCATGCTTCACCCCATTTGTTACATTACAGATGGGATTAAGCAAATGCCTCAGGTTCTGTTCGTTGACCAACCTCCTAGTTGTTCTGATTCTGACGAACAGTTTTTCGATTCACTGGATCGATCATATGACATTCCTTCCATGGCTTTAGAATCAGATGTTGATGTTGGTATTCCCACTATTGATGTACTTTCTAAAATTACACAATGTGTAAACCTGAAAACAATTTCATCGATGGAAAGGAAAATATTGGTGTTCTTCCCAACACTGATGTAGCATGTACGATTACTAATAATGAACATTACTATTTATCTAGCCAAAAGCCAATTGTCCATTCGTTACGTGTCGAACAACCTAACAACCGAAAACTAGATTGCCATAAAAATTCACAAAATCTTGTATATAGCCTTGAGTTGAGTTATCGGGCTCAGAGCCAGCTGTTGGATCTGTTTGTCGAGCCGACTGCTGGTTTATTGACTGGTCAATCTCACTCTTCTTCTAGTGATTCTACACTTGTTTGCCCTGATGGGTGCTTAGACAATCTCTGTGGTGACTCGCTCATCCGCACTTCTCGCTCCGGCACTTCTTTGCTCTACTTGTCTCTCGTGCAATTTAGGAGACGTGGGATGTTCGTTGGATGAGGAGGAGGATCTATTTTGGTTATCCTGCGATGAAACTTCCACACCAGTGGATATGATTACATTTTCTCAGCTTGCCTCTAATGTAACTATGCATAAAAAACTTAACTGGAGAAGAAATAACTCACCTGGATATCTACAGAAAATCTATGGATTCCAAACGCTTAAGAACGGTCAACGAAAACCAACGGACCACTGTAGGCATAATGATGTCAAACTGGAAAAACCCGCAAGGACCAGTGATGTAAATTCAGCATTTTCCAGGAGGGCATACGTTTGTAGCCATTATATAGCTTACTAAAAGGGTTACCCGGTGTCGCCTGGTTTTTTGTTGAGTTTGTTTGCCAATGAGACGTCAAATAAATAACAGATTTTTTTTTTATTTTCAAATTTTAATATCAATGGAATCTACCTGCATGCCAAATGTTGTTTAGATTGTTTGGGTATAACACCTGGCTTTTGGAAAATGACCGTAAGTATTTTGGGAAGAGAAAGTGGAAGTCTTTCACAAAATTTGAAAAAATACTTACGACTACCCCACATCGGCCATCTGCTTTTTTTAAAAAGAATGTGAAACATTTTTGAAGTGCATCTCTCCATCAGGGATTTCTGGATCCGCCACTGGGTATAAGGGGGATAAAAGATTTAATCATATTGAAGTCTAAAATGAGGTGGCTAGAATTTTGTTTTGTTTTTGTGAAATAAATAATAATAACTTTGATGTTGATAGATGTGAGGGAATCAATATTGTATCAATACCAGTAACAGGGTGAAGTTTCACGAGTTTGCTGATTGTATTTTGACGCAGAAAACAGCTAAACCTTGGACCAACGCTAATACACAACTTATTACTCTGTAGTTATTTGTAAATCTAACACTGAGCTCAGATATAAAATTGACTACACACGCAAAAAGGATTCCAATACGCATTGAATCACCACGAGTTTAAGTAAAATTAAAATGAACAAATAATATAGTAAACTCTAAGTAAAAAAATTTAAATTTTGGGAAATCTGGTGGAGGGGGAAATTGTCTACACACGCCAGAAAGATTTCAATACGTATTGAATCATCACTAGGTTAAGTAAAGTTAAAATTTTAAAAATATATAGTAAACTCTATTGAAAATCAAGGGAGCCAACTGCCGCCTTGCCTTCTTCCCAATTTACATTCCTGTTAAAGGCTCAATCCAACAGGAAAGGTCCAGATTCTGTTAAAGTAAACGATAATTTGCCTTGCAGAGTTGTACCAATTCCTGTTCTTCGAAAAGAAGCAAGTTTATTTGTAGAGGACAGATTGGAAATAAGAAATTGTAAGTTTATCGTTGATACTGGAACCTTATGTTCTATTAAAAACTGTGCTTAGCTAAAAAAAAAGGTTTTGCAAAGTGGAAAACCCATTCGTCTCAAGACTGCAACTGAGAAACTTGTTCCAGTAATTGGTAAAATTCAAACTAAAATTAAGATAAGATATGGAAATTGTCAGCATCAGTTTTTGGTTGTTGACATATAAGAAGAGTGTCTACATGGACTTGACTTTATGAAAGCGCAGGGTTTTGCATAGGACCTAAAATGATGACATTCAAACAGGGAAATATGGAAATACCTGGTAGTTATAAAGGCAAAACAACCTCGGTAAAGCAAACATTGGTTAGAAAAAGCATCGTTGTCCCTGCTCAGTCAAAATTTTTGGTTTGGGCAAAAATAGAGAATGGTAAAAATTTAACGGTTGTTGGGTTCATCGAACTCCTGAACGGAATTTAAGAACATGGATTAATGTTCGGAAAACCACAGGTACGAACAGAGTGAAGAAGCTACGTGCCAGTCAGGGTTATGAATGTGACAGAATGCTATAAGCGTGTAACGAAAGACGACAAAATTGCATTATGCAGCCTAGTCAGTCACAAAATAACAAGCAAAACAAAATGAAGATCTCGGAAATTCATGAAATTCTTGAAACCACTAAAACCAATAGACTATAAGATAGCGGAAAATTGATTGAAGATTATTGTGATATAATACCTATTGATGAAGAAGACAGTGGCAAAGCAAGAATAGACTAAAAAGATGCTAGAAAAAAAAGTTATTGAGTCATCCAATAGTCCATGTAGTTCCTCGGTTGTACTTAATAAGAAGAAAAAAATTATTTGCTGCGTTTTTCTGTCAATCATAATATGTTAAACTTGCAAGTTCTCACATGTTTTCTACTTTAAATTTTAAGAGTAGATATTTAAAACATAAACAAACATAAACGTATTGTTGTTGAAAATACGTTTGAAAATACGTTTGAAGAACCTCTACAAAATCTTCGGAGCGTTTTCAAGAGGATTCGGGATGCTGGTATAAAGCTAAATCCAGCGAAGTGTGCACTTTTAAAGAGCAAAGGAAAATGTCTTGGTTATATAGTTTCTGCCAAAGGGGTAAGAACTGATTCTGAAAAAAATTGAAGCGGTTTACCTGTTCCGTAAAACTCTTAGAAATTTAGAAGCTTTGTTGGTTTGTGCACATATTATTGACGTTATTATTTTATTATTATTATTTATTGTATCTAAAACAAAACAAGAGTCTTGAACTAAGAATGCCATTAACAATATGTCAAATTAAAAAAAGTGTTAAAAGAATAAATTAAATTAATATATATATATATATATATATATATATATATATATATATATATATATATATATATATATATATATATATATATATATATATATATATATATATTCATATATATATATAAGAAAGAGAAAAATTATCATCAAAAATGATTTGCTAAAAATAGTAGCTGCCAAATTGCAAGATATAGAGGATTTGTAAAAACAAAGATTTTAACGGTTCACGTGTTAAAAAATCAGATAAGAAATATAACTCTTTCAAGATATTTTCATTGAAAATAAAATTCTAAAAAAAATCTATTAATTAAAAAGTGTTTATTTCCAATTGCGTAAATTTCTTGGTCACGACACCCAAGCGCAATTCCGAAATTCCGGGTTCACGAAACCCCGGGATCAAAAAAGGCCGAGACTTGCAATCTTTACTTTTATTACTCATGTTATCCATCAGTGATTATTTTTTTTATTTATGTTTTAATTTGTTCACACAAAATATTTTCCCTTCTTAAAGATAAAAATTTATTTAAAACAGCAAAAAGTTATTTTAACAGTTTAAATATTTGTATTTAAAAAAAATATAAAATCCAATGATTAAGTTGCATATATTGAAAATTCGAAAAATAGTTCTGGTTGTAATTAGTTAGCTCACCTGATTATTTTCGAGAAATGAATTTAAATATCTCCGTAAAAATAACGCAAACAAAATTATTTACACAAAGTCTTTCTTCGTACTACTTAATTTCTTATTTCTAAACTATATACTTTTCAACATTTACATCATGTACAAGTAACCAGGCATCTGGTGGAATTTGTTGGAAGAAATTATGTGGCCGCCATGAAAGCTGTACACTAGTCTATATGATTGCAAAATAGGTGTACCATACAACCACTGGACAAATCGTGAATGCTCACAATGTTTTAGAATAGAGCAGTTGTACAGATGCTTCTATTTGAAAGTAAGATTTATTTGTCCAGGAAACATTAGCAACATATTCAAGTTAATGTCCATAAACGGAGAAGTATGACAGCATGGATAGAGAAGGGGATAGATAGAAGATCCGTAGTTAGCCGGATGAATGGACGGACGGATGAATGGAAGGACGGACGACGGATGGACGGGCGGATAGACGGATTGAAGGATGGATGGATGAATAGATCAAGATATTTATTTCATGCCAGTAGAAATAATTAGTGTATACTAATTTGTCGATGTGCGATTTAACAAAAACGAGTTAGATAAAACAATAAAACAACGGAACTGTTAATCAGCATAAATTGAAGAAATTAAGGAGCAGCAAGCCAAATTCTTTTTATGGACTTCTGAAATAAAGCACCACATTATTTATTTTGCTTCTTCTCATAAATTCACAATGCTGATATTCTTCCTGTTTTTTTTACTTTTCTTCCACATTATATTCCTATGTGTGTGAGTAACTTGTCTACATGTGCGTCAGTGTGTTGTATGATGTCAGTCTATATAGCATAGGTACATGAAGCTAGGCACAGATATCTGTATTCAAATACAAAAATCTGTGCGTGAGTATCCGTACATATAAATATCTTTTTAGAGCGTTGGTTTCTACGTATGTGTTCCTTTAATTTCGAAATAAGTCATTTTATTTTCAACATTTTATACTTCTATAATAGCGTCACAAATTTGGGTTTATGTCTAAAATAAGACACACGATGGGGATCATCATCAGCACCAAGCCACATTCCATATGACAAAATGAAGACGCAAAGTGAGAAAAAGTTTAAACTCGTACCCCAAGCAGCCATGCATGTGGTCACGTGGTTGGAATTTAAGCAGGCCACTGTGACGTCAGATGCACAACGCACAGGAAGAAAGTACGATCGATATAAGAGCTGCCTCTTTCTTTTTCTGTTCTTCTTCTTTCTTTAAGTAGCTCAAGTCTGGCAGTTTTTCTTTTAGCTCCTCACTCTTTCAATGATGTGTACCGCTTGTGTTTATCTTGATTTATGAGACGTTTTAATGATTTTTGCGGATTCCAATTAATTAGCCTTACGGTTATTATTATGAAAAATGTATAGCTCAAACTGTTTGCATAACTATTATTATATTAAAAAAAAACAGCTTTAAAAAAATACTCTAACCTGCCCTCTGTATTAAAAATATCGCAGTGTCGGAAACTTTAAGACACAACTGACATCTAGCGAATGTTGCAAATTTTTCAGAAGTTAATTTTTTTTCGTCATATTCTTACTTTCTTCTTACGTTATTATTTGAATTTATTATAACAATTAAGATTAATATAAAAGCGTGTAACTACGAGATTTCAACAAAATGCCTAATAAAATTTGAAGTTATGGCAAAATTTAAAATTTGATGATACAAAGTTGATGGAATCTTGTAATGCGTGTACAGCGTGCAATAAAAAACGAGTAAAAAAGATTTTCATGAAATTACAAATCTTTCAGGAACACTAGATAGATATAATAATAGTAATAATAACAGCAACAATAGCAATTTTATTATTATTATTACTATGGATTAGTATGGATATAGCGAATATCCGTTGCATCCAGTATCCCATAGTAAGATATCTATAACTTAAGAAGCAAAATTATCAAAATATAAGTAGCATAACGATTATGACCACAAAAACTTTCATTGTCATAGTAACTATAAACATCTTTTATTTACTATTCCCCGGGATAATATTTTTACAATACGATGTCGCTTTGAAATTTTATAACTGATTAAATAAAAGACATGTTTTCAATATTTAAAAGAACTTTTGTTTAACTAAAAAAGTGAAAACATTTTAAAAATTGCAAAGCAGCTGTAGTAATTTTTGTAATGTAACCTAAAAAATAAATCAGAAAATCAATATTAAAATAGAATAAATACTCTTTGAATAGAAGTTAATTAGAGCAATAAATACCTTTAAGAATTTATCATATATGGCCACCAACCTTTGAGACTTTCCTCGGAGACTTTTAAACTTAGTTTGGACAAGAGCACACGACCTAAGATCCGATGAATCAACAGCCCTTCTTCTACTCACCATCATCCCGTCTCCATCTTCATCTTCATCGTCACTTTTTTTTATTGACTCCTCGCCCCAAACTTCGCAATCGACAAACTTTAAAAACTGGTCTCGTGGTGTATGCCTCTCATTTGATTGGTCAACACTTTTGTGACATCCTGAAATGTTTTCTTTAATTTTTGCAAGACTCTCGTTTTCATGGAAACGGACATCATCCGGATGAATCCACGTTGTGGTATGGTTAGTTGACATTTCTATAGAAAAAGACAACACAATTGCACAATTGCATAAATGTTCAAGACAAGATTGCTGTGTTTTAAATATGTTAATAGAGTATATGTATATAGGGGAAAGCAACGCAAGTTGACGTTTATCTTATTTGTAAATATTTTAAATATTTTAAGACAAACTGAGATTAAAGTTCTATATATCACCAATGTAAACTATAAATCAAACTGTTTGTGACTGCAATCAGTCGCTCTTTTCACTGAAATTTAAATAAAACTAATTACAGGAAACTAATAGATTTATTCAGGTAAGGTTTTTAATAAATTTGAAAGCTTATTTAAAGTTTCAGGTTATATATATATATATATATATATATATATATATATATATATATATATATATATATATATATATATATATATATCTTTTCTATCAATATAAAAATCTCGTGTCATAGTGTTTTACTTCAAACTCCTCCGAAACGGCTGAACTGATTTGTATGAAATTTTTGTGTACATTTGGTAGGTCTGAGAATAGGTTGTAGGCTATTTAGATTCTTTTAAATTATTTAAAAATGTTATTTTGGAAGAAACAATAAGGTGCAATTATGTCTTTTTTATAGAAAACTGCAACAGACAGAATGACACACACACACACACACACACACATATATATATATATATATATATATATATATATATATATATATATATATATATATATATATATATATATATATATATATATATATATATATATATATATATATATATAAGACATCAGTACCACTCTTTTACAAAGCTCAAATGCATCAAGACTATAAAAAAGATAAACAGGGAATAAAGAAAATAATCTACAACAACGTGCGTGTTGAAGACCCATCTTCACATGACTTGAAATTACATGTCTATTACATTTTACAACAGTAGTAAAACTCATAACCTCGTGTTAAAAAATAATCCAAATAACAGTGGCAAACTTCAGAAAACCAATGTTGTGTATATGTTCACGTATCCTTAAAACACGACCATCCAGCGACATATATAGGACATACTCGCACAACTCTTTCTCGACGATTAGCTATGCACACACAGGACGGAAGCCTCTTTGCTCATCTTACTACAGTTCACCATCAAAAACCTAATAAAAAACTGCTTGGTGATAACACTGAAGTTATTGCCTCTGATACAGATCCTGACCGATTAAAGATCAAAGAAGCTTTGTTGATCTTGAGACACGCCCCACGATCAATGTTCAAGATGATCGTTTTAATCGAACTTTACTGTTTCAATATGGACGCGGTCCGACTGTTCATATTGTGACAAAAAACACCACGTTCAACTCTAAAAGACAAACCATTTCTTCCGATAACATGGGTGGCAACTCGACGACAAGTTTACCTGCTTCTGTAACTTGTCATCAGCGTACAAGTGATGTACAAGACAATACTCGTGATAGATCCGTAGACTCTCATACCTCGGATCTACCACTTACAAAAGTCAGTTGTTGTGTCTCTCGTGGTGACAGACCCGTCACCCTCTCTACAACTGAAAACGAGTCTGATGTGGACGACCAAGTCTTCATGATGGCTCTGGACGGCACAGAATCGTCTCTCGTTTCTTGCGTTTCTGTCGGCCGTGACAGCGGTTCTCATTCGCTAAACGCTGGCAACCAAAGGCGCCACACTTCAGTTCATTCTTTTGGATCACGCGGTCGGCCTGATTCCGGAAGAAAAGTCGATCTTCATGAAATGGCCCACTGTGCTTCAGCTCGGGACGCTACACATGGAGATGGCCTAACCCTGTTTGGCGATACCATCGTTTTCCCCACCAGCTTCATCTCGTCTTCAGTCGATGGTGCTGTAGGCAACTTCGAAGAAAGTAATCTTCTATCGTTGTCTCATGGCTTGCTCGGCGATGAAGATAATACTTTGACCTTCGGGCAACTTGACGCTTGCGTCTCAGTTAAACTTCATGACGTTCAGCCTGGATGCGAGGATGGTGTGGGGCTCAGTGGTTCGAATACTACTTTTGAGCATTTCACTTACAATGATAATATTTATAAGCGGCTACGGCGCTAACTGCTGTCCGACCGTATACAATAGCCTTGTCTTACTTTATGTTACGGCCAATATTTTTGTGCCCGTGCTTGTCGTTCTTTGTGCTGTTCACAAGTCGTACAACGCCGCTCTGTATAGTTACGTTTTTCACCTATCGAGCGTTTAACGTGTTTTACCTTGTTTTTCCTGTGTTTTAATTACTTATTTAGTTCTAAATTATTGGAAAAATATCATTGATTCTGTTGGGTCACTTTTGGTCGGAATCAATTTAATTTCAAAGTGAGTTTCGCTCTTTGTAGCTCATTTAATGTGGTCGCTTTTTTTCCTTCTGCTGTTTCAACTTAAATTTCAATTTGTTTCATCTATCAATTGCCGTAATAATTTATTAACCGAAAACTGATTCAGCCTAGCTCTAATTCAATGTCTCCGTCTAAGCCTAAGTATTTCTGATTTTTAACTCTTCCCTTTCAATTTTTATAATATTTAATTTATTGTTTAACATAGGGTTCTAAAGATAGCTTTTTATAGCTGAAACTGGCCAGTTAACCCTTGGTCGTTTTATTACTCATCAATTTTAACCAATAAATTCCTCAATTATATAGTCTTGTCATTTCAAATGGATGAAAAGGGCTTTAAACACTTGTTAAGAAAGATGACTAACGTTAAGTGGTCAATTGTGTTTAATAGAGCCTGTTTAAAAGAATATATATATATATATATATATATATTTATATATATATATATATATATATATATATATATATATATATATATATATATATATATATATATATATATATAGTATCAGTAGTAGTAGTAGTAGTAGTAGTAGTAGTAGTAGTAGTAGTAGTAGTAGTAGTAGTAGTAGTAGTAGTAGTAGTAGTAGTAGTAGTAGTAGTTGGAGTAGTAGTAGTAGTAGTAGTAGTAGTAGTAGTTGGAGTAGTAGTAGTAGTAGTAATAGTAGATAAAATGTTACTAAAAATGAACTGATGGCTTTAAGTTTTACTTGTGATGAATTATGATGAGGCATTAGTGTAAGTTGGTTTGTCTGTGATGTTCAGCAAAAAATAGGCTGGTTGTATGAAATATTAATGAAGAAGTGTGAAAATTAACTGAAGATAAGTTCATTGTAAACGAAGTTAATAAGATGACGTGATTGTTTAAGATAATTGAATTTCTTTGACAAAACAATGCAGAATTTACCGTCAACTTCAGATCGGCTTATCTTTTTCACCTCTTTGGTATTATCTTCTCTCCAGAGCTTTTGTAAAAAGATATTAAAATTTTGTTTACAAAATTGTTTTGTTTTTTATGTCATTCTAATAAACTAACATTGAAACAAATTATTAAAATGTATTTTATTGTCTAATAATAGTTTACATATTTGCTCTGTTGGAATAACAAAATATTTTATTTTCTAAATCGGTGTATACTTATTACATTATTAATATTAATATTATTAACTAGGCATGAGCAAGCCTCTCGGCAAATAGTATTGATCTAACTTAATGCGCAAAAAATTCTAAAAGAAAAATTAACCCTATTTTCCACCCCACATTTGAGGTCCTGGAAACCAAATTTTTTAAAATGGTGACACACGTCTTTTTATTTTTTATGAAGAATCTAGATACCAAATTTCAAAACTTTCTCATTTTTTATTTTCGAGATATGCTTTATTTAAGAAAACATTCAAAGTTTTAGTTTTTCTTTTTCCCACCTTACATTTGAGGTCCTGGAAATCAAATATTTAAGAATTGGTAAAACACGTATATCCTTATTTTTCGAGTATATACAAAATACAATTTTGTTCATCAGTAGCACTTACAATATTTAGGTAGCAGTTATTCTAAAAAAAACAAATAACCTAATTTTCCATCTCATATTTGAGGTCCCGGAAACCTAATTTTAAAAAATGGTAAAACATCTTTATTTTTTGAGGTAATACTAAATACTAATTTTTACATCTATTACATTTAGACTTTTTGAATAGCAGTTAAATTAAAAAACAAAAACTTTATTTTCCATCCCACATTTGAGGTTCTGGAAACCAAATTTTTAAGAAATGGTAAAACAGGTAAATTTGTATTTATTGAGTGGATACTAAATACTAATTTTTACATCTGTATCACTTACAGTTTTTAAATAGCATTTATTAAAAAAAAAGCAAATAACCCTATTTTCCACCCCATATTTGAGGTCCTGGAAACCAAATTTCCAAAAAAATGGTGAATGGTGAATCGTTATTTTTTTAGTAGATACTAAGTATTAATTTTTACATCTGTAGCATTTACAGTTTCTGAATAACTGTTACTTTAAAAATAAATAATCCCATTTTCCGCCCCACATTTGAGGTCCTGGAATCCAAATTTTAAAAAATTGGTGAAACACGTATTTTCTCATTCGTTGAGAAGAATTTAGATACCAAATTTCAAAAACCCTTCATTTCTGGTTTTCGAGATATGCGTTGTTTTAGAACAAAGTTTGTTTTTTAGTTTCGTCCTCCCAGGAGCAAAATTTTCAAAAACCCTTTCTTAGTGGGTGCTTGCGCTATAGAAGTAATATAAGTTCCAAATTTCACGTTTTTAGGATGAGGCGTTTAAGCTTTGCGTTGATTATCAGTTAGTCAGTAAGTCAGGACATGTTCTTATATATATATATATATATATATATATATATATAAATATATATATATATATATATATATATATATATATCAGCGGGGTGCCCGGCGCTCAGGTTTCCTTCTTCGCTTGCTTTCCCGCTCCCGTTTGCTTTCCCGTTCCCGGTCGCTTTTCTGTTCCCGGTCGCTTTTCTGTTCCCGGTCGCTTTCCCGTTCCCGCTTGCTCTCCCGTTCTCGCTCATGCTTGCTTTCCCATTCCCGTTCTCGCACGCTCTCATTTTTTTTTCCATTTTTTCCTAACTTCTTTTAGCCCATAAAACATAAAATAGATTTGCTAAAACGTTGTTACATAACCTAAATTTGAATTTTATTACGCAATTACCGATTTTGAAGTTCATAATCACCCCCGACGCGTTTCATACATGAAAAAAACTCGTCATCTTAGCAACCGAAACTATTTATCTATTAAAAATAAAAAACCAGGATTCAGTAAACAACGTATTCGATTGAATTTTAGTTGTAAATATGTTGCCCGGGGTTTTTAGAGGTTTTTCTAATGTTTGTCTCTCTTGCTCAGGTTTCCTTCCCCGCTACCGTTTGCTTTCCCGTTCCCGGCCGCTTTCCCGCTTCCGGTCGTTTTTCCGCTCCCGTTTGCTCTCCCGTTCCCGGTCGCTTTCACTTTCCCGGTCGCTTTCCCGTTCCCGTTCACGCTTGATATTCCGTTTACGCTCATTCTTGCTCTCCCATTCCCGTTCTCTCTCGCGCTCATTTTTCCTTTTTCATTCTCTCCCAACTTCTTTTAGCCCCATAAAACGTAGAATAGATTTGCTAAAATTGGCTAAATCTTGCTTGAAGCCTTCAAACGTTGTTACGTAAACTAAATTTGAATTTTATTGCGCAATTACCGATTAGAATTTTATTTAACTATTAAAAATAAACAACCAAGATTCAGTAAACAACGTATTAGGTTGAATTTTAGTTGTAAATATGTATTAATATAAAACTATTAATAAATAAAATTAAAAATAAATTAAATTTTTTGTTAACATTTATTTAATTATTAGTCCGCGGTCTGCATTTTACCAACCCCCGTTTCAATACAAACAGATTACGCATTGTATATTCTTCGAAATAGGGCGATCCAGGCCGAATTTTTAAAAACCCTTTCTTAATGAGCACCTAAGACTCAAGAGAAAGATATATTCAAAATTTCATTTCAATCCGTTCAGTTGTTTTTGCGATTTCGTGATGAGTC
>OZ022243.1:18351497-18448997 GCA_963978895.1 Erpobdella octoculata | reverse complement strand
ATCAGGATTAACTATGGCCATTTCAAAGAAATAGCATGAGTGCCTGCATAGAAACAAATAAAAAACAATAAACTTTTTTCAGTTGTTACAGCTGAAAATAATAAAAAATGAAAATGCGCTGCATTGATGTTACTTTTAAAAATTGTTGTGATGCAAATACTGAATTGGTTTTATTTACTTTGGAAGAATTGAATATCTCAGATTTAAAAGGGCAGCTTCTTCTGAGGGGTTTATCTGCTCTTGGCAAAAAGAACGAATTAAAAGATTGGTTGCAACAATTTCTCAAAGGTGAAAGAGAAGACCCTGATACTTTGGAATTTGAAATCAAAACCCCAAAGGAATTGATGACATTGATGAGAGAGGAAAGCAGAACAGCACAGGAGGAAAACAGAGAAGCGCAACGAAGAATTGAAGAACTAATTATTGACGATCGGCTTCGTTTATCAGAAGTTGAAAACAGAGTTAGTAACCTGGAAAAGCTGATGTAGGAGAACGTCAGAGAAATCGAAACAAAATTGAACAACCTGGTCAAACAAGGGCAGACTGGTTGCCAAGTCCAAGAAAGAATTCATTCTGTTGAGCATGCCAAGACCCCGGTTTTTGATGGCACTGTGTCATGGTCCGTCTACAAAGCTCAATTTGAGATTGCTGCCAAGAAAACTAACTGATTAACCAGCCAGCAGAAGGCGGAAAATTTGGTATTTTCCCTGAAGGGAGAAGCTTTACAGCTTCTCGAGCTTATTCCAGATAGAGATGATTACAATGCAATCGTGAAGATTTTCGAGAGTAGATTTGGTAATCAACACGCGCCAGAAATATTTCGAGCTCAACTCAAAAGTCGATGCCAGAAGCCCGAAGAAAGCCTGCAACAGTTGGAAGCCGATATAGAACGACTCGCTAATCTGGGATACCCTTTGTGCCCTCGAAATGTCCTCAACACAATTATTACGGATGGATTCATAGCGGCCTTGAAGAACTCTGAAACCCAAAAGGCTTTTAGGGTTGCCCGCGTAGCTAGTCCCAGTGAGGCTTTGGCATTTGCAATAAATTATGAAGCCTCTGTGGAACCATCTGATAGGTCTCGTCACGTAAAAAAAGTGGGAATCGAGGACGAAGATGAACTGGATGATCGAGTCCGGAAAGTTATTAAGGAAAGAATTAACTGGAAAGAGAATAACTCACCACGCTACTAGAATTTTGGAAAACCGGGACATCTACAAAAAGACTGTATAATTCAGATGTTTAGACCTGGGCAACAGGAGAAAATGGATCACTGTAGACATTAGGCATAATGATGTCAAACAAGGTAAAACCCATAAGGGCCTAATCCAACAAGAAGAAATCAGATTCTGTGAAGGTAAACGATAATTTGCCTTGCAGAGTTGTGCCAGTTGCGGTTCTTGGAAAAGAAACTAGTTTATTTGTGGAAGGTAGATTAGGAATGAGAAACTGTAGGTTTATTATTGATACGGGAGCTTCTTGTTCAATTATAAAACCTTGTTTTGTGAAACGAGAGGTCTTACAAAGTGGAAAACACATTCGTATAAAGACTGCAACTGGAGAGCTTGTTCCAGTAGTTTGTAAAATTCAAACTGAAATAAGGCTGAAAAATAACTCAAGAGTTGTTTGTTCATTGCGCCCCTGAACGGAGTTGAAAAACATGAATTAATGATCGGAAAAACACTGGTACGAACAAAGTCAGGAAGCTACGTGCCAGTCAGAGTTATGAATGTGACAGAATGCGACTAACATGCAGCTCAGTCAATCACATATTGGCATGTAAAAATAAATGTAAATGTATAACATTAGGGCGCTACTTCGTATAACAAATAATACCCCATCAGCGCCGGGAACAGTAGTGCATATGGGATCACACAGTGTTACCTGCCACACGCACGTGTCTCCGAAATCGGAATTTGCCGAACCCTATTACATCCCAGTCGTGAAACTGGTACTCATTCATCGACCAATAAAGGATGAAAGGCTGAGTTGGCCTGAGCAGTGTGAGTGAATTCCTTGCTCAACGGAATTACGCCTCGCCGTGACTGAGATTTGAACCCACGACGCAAGGATGATAGCATAACTGTTTTCACAACTGTGCTACGGCGCCACAGTGATTGGTATAATAATAATAATAAGAGAATGAAATACTCGCAAATTCAGGCACTGCTTGAAACCGCTAAAATTTCACTAAAACCAATGGACTATGTCAAAGCGGAAAAGTTGATTGAAGAGTATTGCGATATAGAAAATGGGAAAACAAAAATCGTTGAACACCGAATTCAAACTGGTAATACAGAGCCCATTCGCCAACTGCCACGAAGGCTTCCACTGGCAAAGCGAGAAAAAGCTAGAAAGATGCTGGAAAAGATGAAAAAACAAAGAGTTATTGAACCGTCCATGGAGTTTACCTATAGTACTTGATAAGAAGTAAAATAATTCTCAGGTTCTTTAAAAATGGTCCAAAATTTATTAGAAGAAATACACACTTAATCAAAAACTTGTGTCGTAGTAACTGTAATTAAGAGTGGTTTATTTGTCAAACATATCTGCATATGAAATATAATGAAATTTCAACGGGGAGACTACTAATAAGCAATGCATGCAGTGTAGCCACCCTTCAAAAAAAATAGAAATTGCATAAAAATCAAATAAAAGCATAAAAAAGTTATTATTCTGGTTTTTTATTTAAAGAAACGGTAGTAAGTTATGTTCACAAATAAATTTCTTGAGGAGAATTTTAAAAATGTAAAATGAAGAATTTAAGATACACATCTGATATCATTTGGTAAAATGTACCATAGTTTCGGTCCATTGAGGGAAAAGTATTTTCAATCTGCAGTAATGTAAGTGAAAAATACATGGATGTCTTGTTTGCCTATTTTTTATATCTGACAATAACATAAGATTATCAAAGACAGAGCAATGCATAATATTATTATTAATAAAAATTATTAATAAACATGAAAACCATGATGCTATAGCAATGAATTTGTCTTGGTGTTAACATATTCAGTGTTTTGATATGATTATCAACATTGTCCGTTCTTCCAAATCCGTAAAGCATTCTAACAAAACAATTCTGGATAACTAAGAGAGTTCGCATACTTTGCATAGAAATCATAAGACGGTTTTCCCAAATCCAATAACAATAAGTAATGTGTGGGTAGATTAAAGAGTAGTAAAGATGACATATAATATCATAATTCAAACGATTTCTCAACCTCGATAATAATCCAATAGATTTGCTTATTTTTCTTTCAACAGCATTTATATGATCTGTCCATGACAGACTTTCCGTAATGATAACACCAAGAAATTTTGTGGACACCACTCTGGGCAGTAAAATCCCACCATACTCAATGAAAAATGGAGGAAGAGCATTTAATTTAATTTTTGATCCAAATATTATTTAGTTTGTTTTGCTTATGTTAATTTTGAGACGAATGGCAGAAAACCACTAAAAAAATTTCACTAATTCAGTATTCATCAAAACTGTAATTTCATCTATAGAATCGTCAGAATAAAACAAATTGGTGTCATCAGCATATAATATTGTAGTGGGCAATTTAGAAATTTCAAATATATCATTAACAAAGATGTTGAAAAGTAGTGGGCCTAGGATTGTACCTTGTGGAACTCTATAGTTATGCCCCTCAAAGCAGAGTTTGAATCGCCAAAAAAAACTAGTTGACTTCTATGTTTCAAATAAATAAAAAACCATAAATGTCCAGTCTCACGAATATTATAGTGTAAGATCTTTTGTAGTATTTGCTGGGTGAGATTGATGAGAGCCAAATCAGTAGAACTATTTGCTTTAAATTCAAATTGGTTGCTGTGGTACTTGTGATGTAGTACTTGTCGAAAAAAGATATGATTCTGTTAAACATTAGTTTTTCAAGGAGTTTGGAGATTGGAGACAAAAGTGATATAGGTCTATAATTATCAAACGGTTCTTTCTCACCATTTTTAAGGATTGGAATAATTTTCGATACCGCTAAGGCTCGGGAAATATGTCTTTATGTCTTATGCGACTTGAAATTAAGATTAAAGCACTTGAAATTTTATTTATATGTAATAAAAGCCAGTAGGGTTTTGTTAATTTTCCCGTTCCTTTGAATTGTCTACTCTTCAGTAACAAATAAAAGACTAAAATAGTTCAGTGCCGGGCAATATCCATAGATCTTAGACGCCCGCTTTCTAAGTATCCATTTTAGAAGACTTTTACTGTATGTATTTTACATACCACGATATTGACCGACTGTAAATTCTGATTAGCCGTGCTATTCTACTTCAGTTCAGCTATTTTGCAATTTTTCTAATTCATCTGTTATTGTTCTAAGATTTTATTTTAGGTTAATTAGTGATTATATGTTGTTATAATTAAACAAATTTTAATTAGCAAAACGTTTTGACTCTAAAAGAACCCGATAATGTTATAGGGAAGAATAAAAAGGGAGAAACTGCAATAAGCATAGTAAATCAATTGGCGTGTAATAAAATCAATGTACTCAATCGAAAGGATAACATTCTGTCACAATGGAATAACAGCTAGAACATATTAAAAAACGTTTAAAGTGTCCTTATAAACACGACAACAGTATGTTAACCATTTCATTAAAGCGTCTTTGGACTTGTGTAATGTGAAATCAAATACTTTACTTTAAAACAAAAACAATCTTCAACTATTTAAAATTATAACTTTTTTATATAACTGGAAGTTGATTTTTTTTTAAACTACTGGTTTTTTTGTTGTTGTCTTTATATGTATTTCTGAAGAAAATGCGACATTTTCTTTAAAAAATGAAATTTTTTTTAAAATTCTTTTTATACTTCATACTTCATTTTTCATACTTTCATACTTATGCGACCGATTTTACGTAGCAATGGAGGAGTCGCATAAGAGAGGTTCTATATATATATATATATATATATATATATATATATATATATATATATATATATATATATATATATATATATATATATATATATATATATATATATATATATATATATATATATATATATATATATATATATATATATATATATATATATATAAAGTGCCACAGGTGACGGGCCATAAAACAGGATTTCCTGAGACGTAATTTGCCCAGCAGAAAGGATGAGGAAGTTGAGAGGGGGTAGGTGAATAAATCAAATAATGTCACGTGACTCCTACAGGCTTTAAACAACATGGAATTTTAAATTTTTGTTCTGTTGAACTATTTGGATTTTACTGTTTGTTGCAGAAAATAAATAAATCTATTGAGCAAACCCTATCAAATTGCACAAATGAAATAACATCACTAAGTTGTTTCTACATTACATTAAAATAATTAAAACAAGTAAAGGAAAAACGAGTTTGTTAAAACAGACTTTCATATCAAATACGAAAGATGCTCAAATTAAGTTTTTTTTAACTGAATCATGTATTGTCATCAAATATAAAGCTATGCTGAAAGTTTCAGCTTCCTTGCTAGTCACCATTCCTATGGTGATGAAGGTGCTGGTGGTGATGACCACTACGGTAATGTTAACTATGATGATGATGATTGCGAATCAATCATCTATGAATTTCCCGGCGTATGATTCTGTGTCGAAAGATCTCATGCGATTTTTTCTTTGATGCATATCTTGAATGATGTTAATCTCTTTATGTGTTTTTATGCTATTTCTGAATCATTTGTGCTGGCAACAAACACTTATAATTATAAAAATAACATGTATATATAATATATATATATATATATATATATATATATATATATATATATATATATATATATATATATATATATATATATATATATATATATATATATATATATATATATATATATATATATATATATATATATTCTTCACATACACCGGCTTATTATTTTTATTTAAACACGATCTGTTGTAGACAACTGCCCATATTGAATAAATCTTTTTCTTCAATAACTCTTTCACTTTTTTTTTAAAACTTTTCTTGTCTTTTAATTCTTCTATTCCATTTACATGCCAATAATTCAGATGTATGACGAGGTCTCTCAAAACTTAGACAATAATTATTTTTTTACATAGGTATATTTTTTTATTTGAGCAAAGCTTTTGATACAGTGAATCATGAAATTTTATTAAGCAAATTGCAATATTATGGTGTTCGCAATGCAGCTATGGTTTGAGAGTTACTTGTTTAATAAAAACAACAAAATGTTTTTTTTTTGAACATTTATTGAGCACGAAACAAAACAATTAAGTACAACAGTGAAGTTATAAATAAAGGGAAAAAAATCAAGTGCTCAAAAGGTTCATCCAAAGGGAATTACTTCCCGCTAACTGGACGACCTATAAACGAAAATTCAGATTTAAATACGAACCGAGACAGAGAAATAAAAGTTAACATAAGTGTATAGGAGTAAACATAAGTATATATAAGTTAACATATCTGTATCGAAGTTAACATAAGTATATAGATATTGAAATTATGAATCTAGCTGTAATATGTAAGATTTCAACGATTTTTTAAATAGCGAAATGCTTTTCAATGAGGATATTGTTATCGGAATACGTGAATACAACCGCGGACCATAACACTTTATGGAGAATGTTTTGAGAGTTGTTCGAGCAAAATCGGACCGAAAGCAATGCAAAGAACGCACATCATGAGAATGTACATGAGACGATTTTGTGAAAAGGTTATCAAATAACGACGGTAACTAATGGTTGTCATATTTGTACATGAAAATACTAACAAGAAAAAAATTAATTTGATATACATTCAGTAGGTTGTTCTCGATCATTTTCATTTTACATGATGATGTAAAGGGCAAGTTAAATAATATTCGGATGATTCTTTTCTGTAAGATGTGGAGAGACTTTAGACGTGTAGGATAATTTGAAGCCCAAACAATATTACAATAGAACAAGTAAGGGTAAGGGTAAACGAGAGCGTAATACAACATCATAGAAATATTTTTATCCACAAATCGACTCACGCGAGATAGAATTCCACAATTTTTTGCAACTTTAGAGGTGACGTAACTAATATGGTCAATCAGTGAGAGGTGCTCATCAAGCAACATTCCAAGAAATTTACATGAGGAAACTCGCGCAATAGGTTTATCGTCAATAAGAAGTTGATAATCAGAACAAATTAATTTATTTCTATGGTGGAATAGAATATAGTTTGTTTTACTTATATTTAAAGAAAGTTTATTCGCACAAAACCATTTATAAACGGAAAGTAGTTCATGATTAGCAACATCATATAAACGCAGGTGCTCAACCATGAATAAAATAACTTGTGGAGTCTCCCAGGGCTCAATATTAGGTCCACTTTTGTTTATCCTTTATATTAATGATATTGTCCATTCGAGAAAATTCTTTAACTTTTTTTTATTTGCAGATGACACTAATGCACTAGCAGCAGATAAGAATCTTAAGGATTTAATTATTAAAACCAATACCAAACTGAAATTAGTTTCGGACTAATAAACTATCATTCAATGCAGCAAAAACTAACTTCATAGCATTCCACAAACATCGCCCTACGCCTATACCAGCAGCCTCTATAGAAATCTGTATTGAAAACTCTCGAATAATTAATGTATCTTCCACTAAGTTTCTAGGAATATATATCAATGAATTTCTTACATGGGATGATCATATAAGTAGTGTATGTAAAAACGTTTTTCGCAATATTGGTGTTCCCTATAAGCCTTTTCATCTATTAAGCAAATCTACTTTACTTACTACTTACTATTCTTTTATCTATCCATACCTCAACTATTGTAATATTATATGGTGCCCAACATCCAAGAAAGCAAGAAGAAAGTTATCAACCTTGCAGAAACGGTGCATAAGAGTCATCTTCAAAGCACCTCGTTTTGCCTGTTTCCACATTTTTTGACCAAAGACAATTGTTGAAATTGGACCAAATTTATATTTATCAAGTCTTAATTTTTATGTTTAAATATTTTAATAACGAACTACCCGCAATATTTAAAAATTATTTTATCAAAAAATGTACATTCTAACAACCTACGTATAGTAGATAATGTAAGAATAGGTACTTATAAAAATAATCTTTGAAAATATTTCATAAAATACCTAGGCCCGAAGATTTGGAATAATGTTTTCTTTACAAACCTTCAAAAAGTCAGCAAAGGTTTTCAGTGTAAATAAAGACTTAAATTGCTATACAAACATCTTATTATAATTTTACCTCAATTTTTCTAATTTTTTATGACATCTTTAGTTTTCTGTTGACTTTTTTATGTTTTATTATGACTTTGTATTGATTTTATTTGTTTTGAGTGATTACAATATTTTAAGGTTGATTGTCTTGCGGAGGTAACTCCTTTCATCAACCTTGTTGAATAAATAAACGTTTAAAAAAATTTAAGAAAAGAAAAGGAAAGTTTTACATTTTTATTAATAGGGTTAATTTGAGCTTCGGCATGCGCCATCTTCAGAACCCCATTTAAACAAACATATTTAAAAAAAACAGGTAAAAGAAAAAATAGAATAAAACTTATTTATTTTTGTCAAATATTGTATTGCATTTTAATAAAATCAGTAATACCGTTAAAAGAAACAGAAGTAAACTGGTTGATGTTAAAATAATAAAATAAAAATATATCCATATACATATATACATATATACAATATACACATATAAATAAAACGAGTAATAATAATGAATAATGATGAATTTAATAATAATGATGAATTTATATAGCGCCAGATAAGTCAGAGGCGCTTACGAAGGTTCCTTTGGATCGGAAACTTCGAAGAACACGCTATTTTCATAGACATGAGAATAGCAATGCGAGTGAACTCCTTGCCTAAGGGAGTTACGCTGGTGACGCAGGTGAGGCTTGAACTGCCGACCTAACGATCAACAGGCGAGCGCTCTACCGCTCTGCCACCAGCGCCTCTAGAATAAAGGTTTAAGTAAAGCAGAACACATTGATTTGTGTTTATATTATGAAAAGTTTTTTAGAACTGTAATTAAAATATAATTATTTCCATTATGAAGTTAAAAGAAAGACGGTAGCCCACAAACTTAGCAACCGGTTGAGACAAACCGTCAAAACATAGACAATACTCGAAACCAGCCAAACAAAAATGTAAAATGATATAAATTTACTGAAAAAACAGAACTTAATGTCGTCTTCTGGTTTTGATGTTTTCACAACATGAAGGTGTGCAAAAACATCATGAGCATCAGTTAAATTGTCGACCCGCATGATACTTACCACAAGCCCGCTGTTAAGATTGAAAGAAGAGGCCGGATCAATCACCAAAGAATCAGCGACATCTGGTGCACTAGATGTGCCTTTATGAGCGCGATTTCGATGATCCTTCAACCCATAAGATCTTTCATAAAACCATTCATTGATGATTTTTATTTATTTATCATTATTATTTCGTCTAGTTGGGAAAATACAAATTAAATTGCATGACAAAAACTTATCAACGATCTTTCAAATGTTACAGTGTTGAGCACAATTGCTTATAGAAAGGGTCTTGGACTAGCAATAAATGCTAGTGCAGTGGCTGATGGTTGTTGTTTGTTCCAGGAGAGTGGTGAACTGGTGGAAGTTCCCATTGCTTTTGCTAGTCTGAAGTTGACTCCTACTCAGACAAGGTCAAGGCCGGATTAACTATTAAGCTGATAAGGCTATAGCCTTAGGCCCTGAAAAATTTTTGCCCTGAAACATTTCGGCCCTGAAATATCGGCCCTGAAGAATATTGGACCTACAAATATCAGTCCTGAAAATATCAGTCCTGAAAAATATCAGCCCTGAAAAATATCGGCTCTCAATGATGAAGTTATAGGTATATATCTGTCTATACTCTATATATTGATATTCTTGTTCGATAACCGGTAAAAGCAGAGATTAGCATAAAGAACAAAATTATCAGGAAAGTGTTAAGTTCTGCACCGGGAAAAGATGCAGATTCCTAGAATGGTAATATTTTAGTCATACTTTGGACCCAATATACTTATACGCTTGAGCTCGAAGTTCGAAACAAAAAAAAACTGCTGAAAAGAGAAAAAAATGTGATGATGCTGCATCTGGAGATTTAACTGACAAGGAAGCATTTCAAGTTCAAACACTCATCCCAATAGCTAATAAACTAATACAATAGTTGTCAAAACGGATTGTAGCCTACGAAAATATTAATAAAGTGTTTGCTATTTCCGGGAACTTTTCAGCAAATATGTCTGCATCAGAAATTACTTAAGGTGTTTGTGCCATGCGTGAGAAGTATCTTAATGATTTTAAGGAAAATTTCTCTCACGAATATGAGTAACATTTGTAGAAGAATGTTCTCTAAAGTGTTATATCTTTATTATTCTAATTAAATGGTAACAATATAATCTACCTAAGTGGTTGCTAACACTTACTAGATCTTTCTGGTTATAATTTATAATATAAGTTTGTTTGTTCATGATATGATTAAGAAGGAAATAGAATAAAAACTCATATGTATATATATATATATATATACATATACACATATATATATATATACACATATACATATATATATACATATACACATACATATATATATACACATATATATACACACGTTTATATACACATATTTATACAAACATATATATATATATATAACACCTCCCCCTCTTTATAGAAAATCATATGATTTCCTACTGGGGTCCAGTACTATCCGTTTTGGAGGGTTGCAATAACGTTTAGGTCTTGACTCCGGTTCTATTCCTGTTGGAATGTGTGTCAATTCCTCCGGATTGGCTTCATTATCTATATGGCTCGGAACATGGTTTCCTTGTCTATTCTCTCCATTCTCCGTAACCCGAGGGGTTGCGTTTATGTCTGGTTCCAACATCTCTTCCTCTCCTGGGAACACAATTCTTACCGGGGCTTTCTCTCCATCACTTTTATCTTGAAGGGGCACTGGCATGTCGAATGTCTCAAACATTTCTTTAAGTGCCCAATCTAAATTCCTTGGTTTTAATTGATTTGTATGCCTTTTTGTAATCCTTCTGTCAATCTCGACTTCGTAAACCGTTTTTCCAATTCTTTTTAAAATCTTCCCTGGTATCCATCTGGGATGGTTTGGATTTTTATAATCTCTAGCGTACACCGCATCTTGTTCTTTAAAAACTCTCGGTTTTGCCCCATTCCTTTTGTCAAACTGTCTCTTCATGCAAGACTTTTTTTCTGAATGCTTTTCCTCTTTTTTAGTACTTAGTTGTAAGTCTGATAGTGGTGTTCTAATTTGTCTCCCCAAAAAATTGGTGTACAATGGTCTAGATCTATAACACAACTAAAACTTTTGCACCAATTCTTCGGTAATTCCTTCACCTTTTAGCTTTTGTATGGTTCTTTTGAAAGTATCAACAAATCTTTCTGCTTGACCATTACTTTGTGGATGAAAAAGAGGTATTCGGATATGACTGATAAATTTTGACTGACAAAATCTTTCAAATTCCATAGAAGTAAATTGTGTTCCGTTATCTGATACCAATGTCTTGGGAAATCCATACCGAGCAAACATTCTGTTCAGCTCGCGAATTGTCGTTGTTGAACCGCATTCCTTATTTCTGGCCATTTTGAATATGCGTCCACAACAACCAGAAACATTGAATTCTCCATTGGTCCCGCAAAATCAATGTGAATTCTCTCCCAGGCCTGTGATGGTTCAGGCCATGGTGTCGTGATTTTTATAGGCATTTTAGCTGCTTTTTGACATGCATCACAGGTTTTCACCATACTTTCAATATCTCTATCAATTCTATGCCAATACACCGACTGTCTGGCCAGCATTTCCATTCTCGTAATTCCTGGATGACCCTGATGTAGCATCCTCAATATACGCTGTTGCAGTTTTTTTGGAATTACTGCTCTTACACCCATAAATAGAATGCCATCATGTAAAGTCAAATCAGTTGCTTTACTTTGGAATGCATTCCAGTTTGATCCAGGTTTAACTTTTGGCCAAAATCTTTTTTTAATGATCTCACTTAACTCTTCTGTCTTAATTTGAATATCTTTCTTACTAACAGGTAATTGTCTCATCGTATCCTCTTGTATCATTGTGATGTCTTCCTTTACACCTGCTATTATCAAATCCTCATTTCCTGTTGTTTCATCCGAGTCAGATTCGTCACTTTCATCCTCATCATTTTGCATTTTGTTTTCAACATTCCTCTCATCTTCTTTAATTTTGTTTTCGACATCCAAACCGACTGTATCACTGTCACCATCTTTGCATGGTTCATCTTGAGTATCCTTGCAAGGTTCATTATCATGACCGTCTTTGACAGGCTCATCATCATGACCGTCTTTGACAGGCTCATCAACATGACCATCTTTGCATGGTTCATCTTGAACATCTTTGCATGGTTCATCTTGAACATCTTTGCAAGGCTCATCTTGCACATCTTTGCAAGGCTCATCACCATGACTATCCTCGCATGGTTCATCTTGTATATTCTTGCATGGTTCATCTTGACCGTCTTTTTTGTTTCCGCAATTGTTTGTGTCACCATTGAGGAGTTCAAGAAAATTCTTTCTTTCTTGCAGTGCTGCTCTGTGTGCTGCTCTGTTTTCCTACGCCATTTTATTCAGAGCATTCAAGTTAACTTTGACGTATTTATTGTCCTGCATCAATGAGATTAACTGAAGAAATCTTTTTTCAGTTTCTTCTTTTTCAATTCTCTTTTCTTCTTTTTCTCGCGCCTCTTTTTCAAGTTTTTCTTGTTTTTCTCGAGCTTCCCTCTCTTTTTCTTGAGCTTCCCTCTCAAGTTTCTCTTCTTTTTCTCGAGCCTCTTTTTCAATTAGAAACTTAAGCAATTGTACTACGTTTGACTCTTGGTCCTTTGACATCCTCGTCGCCAATGTTATATCTTTTGTAAACGTAGACGAATATGCTTTCTAGCGATTCGTAACGTTAAAGTCGAAGTTATTTATAACACAATAATTTTCGAATTTATTTTAACTTTATTATTCTTCCTTGAATATAATCTTTTACTTGACTCTAAACTGAATTATCTCACTTTGTAGAAGTTCGCCCGGTTCTGACAATTCTTTTGATAATTCCAATTTCTCTTTGCAACACGTCTTTTCAAACTTTTATTATCTCTCGAACACTCAACTTTAACACACTGTCTAAATTCTCAAAATTCATACACAAAATAATATTTCTAATTGTAATATTAACAATCCGGAAAAAGATATATATATACATATATATATATATATATATATATATATATATATATATATATATATATATATATATATATATATATATATATATATATATATATATATAAATTCCTAGATAAAAAAAATAATAAACACACACACGTACACACACGCACAAATACACACACACATATATATATATATATATATATATATATATATATATATATATATATATATATATATATATATATATATATATATATATATATATATATATATATATATATATATATATATATATATATATATATATATATATATATATATATATATATATGACTTATTGTTTCAACATATCCAATCATAATAAAATGCGCACATAATAAAATAAAAATACACAAATATTACGAAAATACACAAATATTACGAAAATACGTAAGATGAATCATCTTCATCTTACATATCCACCCTCTTCGAAAAAAAGAAACGCGTCAGCGTTTCTTGATTGCATCGTCACTCTCTTTACGACTAAGAAAGTCAGCACCGATGTTTTCCTTGCCTTTGAAATAGTTTACTTTCAACTTATTCTCAATCTCTATCTCTCTGCGTGCTGTGTCAACAGGGCGGGCATCTCCGAAGATTGCCGAATTCAACTTTCCATCTTTCCCCACCCCTCCATTTTGGCCTCTAGGCAGAAGATTGAGCCTTGGTCTTTCTTTTGGCGAATTCAAAGCCTGAACTTTTGCCTCAACCATATTTCCTACCTTTGAAATGGCAGACGTGTTTCTTTCCTTGCTTTGATACAGCTCCGAGTTAGCCGACGTTTTTCTATAATTTGCCCGAACATTCCTCTGAGTGCTGTCGTAGTTGGAAGCGGATTTCTGTGGTTTCCGACCAAAGCGTTTTCCTGCAGCCATTGCATCAAAACCTCTTACCCCTTCAACATTTCCCAGCACGAAATCGCAAAGTAGGTTTTTCATGCATACCACCTCTCTGGTTCCTCTGAACCAGTCTGTTTTGATTTTTACCACTGCTGTTGGAGCTACCCGAACTGTGTCGTCGATCAAAACAATGGATCTTGTTCTTCCGGTCATCTGACGCGGGTGCACTAATGATTCCTTTACCATTATGGCAGTACAGCCAGTGTCCCTCAAAACTTTTACCGGTTTTCTGTTCACAAACCCTTTGGTTAATTTAAACTTTTCTCCAGAGTGAAAACAACCATCCGCTATTACCGGTGAAAAGCAGCCAAATGTTAATTGGACCTCATTCATTTTACCTTCCATCATCATGGCCGCGCATGCATTCACTACTCCAGAGTCTTTGCATTGTGGTGTCATGGTGGCCTCTCTACGCGTTTGACACATGACTGGAGTTGCTTGAGTGCCTTGCCTGTAGTCCCTAGCCAACTGTCCAGCTTGATGACAATCCTTTGCCATATGGCCCAGCTTATTGCAATTGTAACAGTGTGGTCCAACCATTCCCGAGTCAATGTCCAGTTGACTACGATTTCCGCTAATCCTGCCTGTGTTTTCGACCTTTGCTAAGCTTTTGACTGGGTGAGCTTCATTGTACTTGTTGACCCAGCGACTTAACTCATTGACGTCAACGCTTTCTTTCTCCAACAAATATTCAGCCCTTCCCGACGGACACATTCCAAAGAACTGCTCTTTTAAAAACAAAAACAAAAAGTTTTTTGTACCCGCGAGATCCATCCAGCGCCTGAGGTTACTATCTAGTCGCACCAGATACTGTTCCCAAGTCTCTTCTGGTTCAAGCTTTGACTCTCGAAACTTTATGCGGTAGTCTTCTGCCGACTTCCCAAAACGGCGAAGGAGTGCCTCTTTTACCGACTCGTAATCCTGCATCTGACTATCGCTGAGTTGGCCAAACACTTCCAATGTCTTTGCACTCAGCAGAGAACCCAGAAGCATTCCCTAACCCTTTTTTGGGTGATCATTTGCCGTGGCCAATGCCTCAAAACGAAGCAGAAACGCGTCCACGTCGTAACCTTCCGAGAACTTTGGATATAGAATCTTTGTTACATCCATTGACCCCTTGCTCTCTTTTGGTTTTTGAGATTCAATTTCCAACTTTTTAAGTTCTACCTCGTGCTGCCTCTGTCTCTCCCGCTCTTCATGTTCACGTTCCCGTTCCCGCTCTTCCCGTTCTTGTTTTTTTTCTTCACGTTCTTCTAATCTCCTAACTCTTTCTTCACCCTTTAACTCTTTGACGTAATTCCTTAAATCTTCCCCGGAATAGCCTAGAGCCTGTCCCATCGCAATGAATTTCTCGTCAGACATCTTTTCACGAAAGAAAAAAAAAATTCGGCCGCTTGTGAACAAATAACTTCAGAAAATATATTTACGGATGAAAATGCGTAAATACGTCGAGGTCACCAATGTAAACGTAGAGGAATATGCTTTCTAGCGATTCGTAACGTTAAAGTCAAAGTTATTTATAACATAATATTTCTCGAATTTATTTTAACTTTATTATTCTTCCTTGAATATAATCTTTTACTTGACTCTAAACTGAATTATCTCACTTGGTAGAAGTTCGCCCGGTTCTGACAATTCTTTTGATAATTCCAATTTCTCTTTGCAGCACGTCTTTTCAAACTTTTATTATCTCTCGAACACTCAACTTTAACATACTGTCTAAATTCTCAAAATTCATACACAAAATAATATTTCTAATTATAATATTAACAAACCGGAAAAAGATATATATATATATATATATATATATATATATATATATATATATATATATATATATATATATATATATATATATATATATATATATATATATATATATGTATATATATATATATATATATATATATATATATATAAATATATATATATATATATATATATATATATATATATATATATATATAAATTCCTAGATAAAAAAAATAATAAACACACACACGTACACACACGCACGCGCGCGCGCACACACACACACACGCACAAATACACACACACACACATATATATATATATATATATGACTTATTGTTTCAACATATCCAATCATAATAAAATGCGCACATAATAAAATAAAAATACACAAATATTACGAAAATACGTAAGATGAATCATCTTCATCTTACATCTTTATTATTCTAATTAAATGGTAATAATATAATCTACCTAAGTGGTTGCTAACACTTACTAGATCTTTCTGGTTATAATTCATAATATAAGTTTGTTTGTTCATGATATGATTAAGAAGGAAATAGAATAAAAACTCATATGTATATATATATATACATATATATATATATATATATATATATATATATATATATATATATATATACATATACACATATATATATATATACACATATACATATATATATATATATACATATACACATACATATATATATACATATATATACACACGTTTATATACACATATTTATACAAACATATATATATAACATAAAGAAAAAAAATTCTGAAGCCAAATCTATGTGGTTGTATAGAATTATTGTTGAAACAAATGTTAATAAAAGTTGTCTAAATGTTGAAACAGCTCTGCGTTTGTTTTTGACCATCATGGTCACTAACTCCAGTATATATAAATTCCTAGATAAAAAAAATAATAAACACACACACGTACACACACGCACGCGCGCGCGCACACACACACACACGCACAAATACACACACACACACATATATATATATATATATGACTTATTGTTTCAACATATCCAATCATAATAAAATGCGCACATAATAAAATAAAAATACACAAATATTACGAAAATACGTAAGATGAATCATCTTCATCTTACATCTTTATTATTCTAATTAAATGGTAATAATATAATCTACCTAAGTGGTTGCTAACACTTACTAGATCTTTCTGGTTATAATTCATAATATAAGTTTGTTTGTTCATGATATGATTAAGAAGGAAATAGAATAAAAACTCATATGTATATATATATATACATATATATATATATATATATATATATATATATATATATATATATATATATATATATATATATATATATATATATATATATATATACATATATATATACATATACACATATATATATATATACACATATACATATATATATATATATACATATACACATACATATATATATACATATATATACACACGTTTATATACACATATTTATACAAACATATATATATAACATAAAGAAAAAAAATTCTGAAGCCAAATCTATGTGGTTGTATAGAATTATTGTTGAAACAAATGTTAATAAAAGTTGTCTAAATGTTGAAACAGCTCTGCGTTTGTTTTTGACCATCATGGTCACTAACTCCAGGGGAGAACAATCGTTTTCTGTTCTTAAACAAGTTAAGAACTACTTACGTTCTACGATGTCCAGACACAACTTTCTGCATTATTGCTATTATAAGCATTGAAAGTTATATTGTTTGAAGTTTGAACCTTGATGAAATTATTCATAATTTTTCAAACCAGAAAAAAAAACAATTTCGAACAATCAAAGAATTTTGATTTATTTACTAATATACAAACGTGGGCTTATACTGTAATATGTTTTCTTTTTTGTTATTTAAAAAAAATATGTTATTTTATTTTTGTTACTTGAAGTCATTTTGTTCGCAATATTAGGCCCTTCTTTAGTAACCAGCCTTAGCCCCACAGTACCCTTAACCGGCCCTGGACAAGGTGGTCTACTATAGAAAAAGAGGCTTACGCAGTTGTGTGGGCTCTCAATAAATTTAAGTCTTGGATATTGTTGTCAGAAGTTGTGATATTTTCAGACCACAATCCTCTAACGTATCTTACCGATTCCATTTCTAAAAGTGCTAAACTAACCAAGTAGGCACTGGTTATCTAAGAATTTAATCTAACATTTAATTATAAGTGAAGTAAACAGAATGTTTTAGCTGATTTCATGTCTAAGTTGCATTAAATTTGGATGTAGCTGTACCTACTTCTAATAGATTTGTTTGTTTAATTTTTGATGAGATGTTTCATAAACTGTTGATAATTTTGGGATTAGTTTGCATGTGCATCTTTAGTAAAATAGCATTCTTTTATTTATTAATTTCTTTCTTTCGAGCGATACTAGTCAGCGATAAAGTGGGTCGGTCATTGAGTTTATTACAGGTCTCCATGTGGAAGAACGCGTGATAAATGGAGAACTTCGAGAATCTCATTTATTTTCTCAGGAAGTCTTTCAACCTCATTGTTTCTTTTGCAAGTAGCTCATTGCTTCTGTACCTGGCTTGGCTGTGCAGGTTTTACAGATTCCCAAGGCTCCAAAAAAGAAAGAAGAAGACGAGAACCGACCACTTGGGGAAAGCACTTTCAAGATCTGGCCAGGTTGATGACAGAAGCAGATTAACTGAGCCGCCAACGAAAAGTTTGGTTATCGACTTTAAGGGGGAAAGTATGTCACGCACGTGTTTGAAAAAGCGTGCATGCCGATCCACATTGTATTATAGCTACGTGGCGCATGTTTTATTTTAAGTGAGTGCCGCGGCGCCACGTTAATCAAATTTAAATTTCTAGAGCGCGTTGTAACTTTGTAACGTGATGCCGCGATACAATCAACTTTGAACGGTTGCGTGGTAGCCTAAAATGTAATGAAATAATTATCGCTGATTTTATTATCAATTACCGCGCGTTGACTTTACAAGATAATAGCAGGTAGAAAAGACTTATCAAAGCTTTACTTCTTATTTTCCAATAAACTACAAAAAACATTCCAGAAAATCCGGTATACGATTTGACGATATCGTAACATTGGTGTCAGAAGCGGATCTAAAAGAAAATGGTTTTGAAAGCATTGAATGAGCTTTTGATGAGTGAGTTAAGAGACGAACTGGAGAAACGTAACCTAAGCGATAAAGGTAAAAAGGACGAACTTAGGAAACGCCTTCTAGCAGCGTTAGTGAATGAAGGCTATGGGCCTGAGGACAATGAGTATAAATTTGATATTGACAAAAAAGCTGGTTAATCGGAGAAAGTTAAAAAAATGTTAGAACAAGAAAGACAACAACAAAAAAACGAGGCAGCACATGGGAGGACAGGAAAAAAATTGATTCTTGGCTGTCTGGTTGATCCTGAAACCAAGTAACAGAGGCCCGTATAACGTTGCTGTCAGAAAACAACAACAAAATAATGCAAATGGTAGTGCTTCTGACAGTGGTTTGCCTAGGTGTGGTCTGAATGGCAAAACTTGTTGCTGATAATGTTGCACGTAAATCCTTTCATTCCGTGTCTTCAACAACTTTAATTTCTCTTTCTGGGCCCGTATTCATGACGAGGGCTTAAGAGCTGTCTCTAACGACGGCGTAACTCAGTGGGGGGCGAAAAAAGCTAATTCATGACACTCGACTAGCGCTATAGTCGAGATTAAAGTTAGATTAACTTTACGCCTGCCAGCTAGCAGGTTTAACGGGTGTCTTAGTTAAAATAAACACTAATTTCCCGAGTTCTCACATCGTTTTGCTCATAGATAATTATGGTTTTGCTATTGGAATAACTCAAAGCTAAAATAAAGCTAAGGAACTTATAATGTTTATTAATTTATTGCTAACTTTGTCTGTCCTTAAAAATGTCGGCTCGTTGTTAATGTTGTAATTACTTTTGAAGTGTGTACAGTGTAGAGCACACATAATAGAAGTTTTTCGTCTAGTGAAATTCATTTCATTCTATTCTTTTGAACTTTTATGTGGTAATTTATACCATGCTAATTCTAAAATGTGTTCGTTATGTGTTTTTAACATAAACTTATTAATATTAGTAAATATTATAAAGTGTTAAATGTGTTGAAAGTTAATGATACAATAAATTGTTTAGATCTTAAATTTAGAGTTAAATGATGATTCATTGGACCAAATTTTCAAGTTCAACAGTTCGAATTTGAGACAAGAAGAAGCTCAAAAAAGACAAACTACAGGGACGTGAATTCAGCATTTTCCAGGGGGGGGGGCAAAATTTTTCCGCCATTATATAGCTTACTGACAGGGTTACCCGGTGTTGTCCGGGTTTTTTGTGCTTAGTTTTGTCTCGTTTTTGCCAATGAAACGTCAAAGATATAACAGATTTTTTTGTAATTTTGTAAAATTTTCTCATCAATGAAGTTTCCTGCATGCCAAATGTTGTTAAAATTGCTCCTGCGGCTTGGATGTGTTTAAACGAATGCTCTCACACACACATTACCTTTTACATTTATATAAATACGTAGGTACAAGCAGAGAGGAATGGGGAAATGCATCCCCCATCAGAGTATCAATTGAAATTTTTGGGTATAATACCTTGTTTTTAAAAAACGACCGCAGCTTTTTTGGGAGGAGAAATTGGAAGTCTTTGAAAAAAAATTAAAAATACTTACGACTACCCCTTACCGGTTATCAGCTTTTTGGAAGAGAATATAAAAAATATTCTGAAGTGAATCCCCCACCAGAAAATTCTGGATTCGCCACGCGCCACTGGGTATAAGGGAGATGAATGATTTAATCCTATTGCAGTAAAACAAGTAAAGGAAAAACGAGTTTTTCAACACAAATTTTGATTTCAAATACATTCAATTTAGAAATGCAAAAGATGTTCAAAGTTTTTTTTTAAAATTGAATCATGTATTTTCATCAAATATAAATCTATGCTGAAAGTTTCAACTTCCTAGCTAGTCAAAATGCTGGTTAAATTTCACTGGCAAGATTTGCGTACAGAGAAAGACACACACACACAAACAAACAAACAGAGATTGTAACCTAAATAAAAGTCTGTAAAAAAGATGTCCAAAATGGGGTAAGTATAATTTTGTTTTATTTTTGTGTAATAAATAATAACTTTGATGTAGACAGCTGTGAGGGAATCAACATTGTATCAAAACCACTAATAGGGTAAAATTCCACGAGTTCGCTGATTGTATTTTGGCACAGAAAACAGCTAATCTTTGGACCAACACTGATACACAAATTATTACTCTGCAGTTATTGGTAAATCTAGCATCGAGCTAAGATATAAAATTGTCTACACACGCAAAAAGAATTCCAATACGTATTGAATCATCACGAGGTTAGGTAAAGTTGAAATTAACATATTATATAGTAAACTCTAAGTAAATTTTTTTTTTAATTTTGGAAATCAAGGGGGGGGGGCAAATTGTCTATACATGCCAGAAGGATTCCAATATGCATTGCATCATAACTAGGTTAAGTAAAGTTAAAATTAAATAAGTATATAGTAAACTCTAGGTAAAAAAAATTCAAATTTTGAAAATCAGGGGGGGGGGGGCAAATGCCCCCCTGCCCCCCCCCCAAATTACGTCCCGTTCCCGGTCACGGTTGCTCTCCCGTTCCCGTTCACGTACACGCTCATTTTCTCTTTTCCATTTTTTCATAACTTCTGTTAGCATATAAAACGTAAAATAGATTTGCTAAGACTATCTATATTTAAAAATGAATGTTTGTATATATGTATATATATTCATGTCCTTTATGCATTGCTACACCATTCATCCGATTGTAATGAAATTTTCACACAACCTTGAGAGTCAAGGTGAATCAAATATAGTGAAAATTTTTTTGAAATCCGTCACAAAATGAGCGGAGCGGAGCGGGTGAGCGAGCGGGAACTATATAAATACGTTTGTGCGTATGTATGTGTGTATGTATGTATGTGTATGTGCATGTATGTGTGTCTGTGTTTATGTATGTACTATCGGAGATACCCGGCGTTGCCCGGGTTTTTAGAGGTTTTTCTATTGTTTGTCTCTCTCTCTCCCGTTTCCTTTCCCACCTGCTTTCCCACTCCTGTTCGCTTTCCCGTTTTCGGTCGTTTTCCCGCTGCCGGTCGCTTTCCCGCTCTCGGTCGCTTTCCCGCTCCCGGTCGTTTTCCCGCTCCCGGTCGTTTTCCCGTTCCCGGTCGCTGTCCCGTTCCCGCTCACGTTTGCTCTCCCATTCCCGCTCACACTTGCTTTTCCGTTCCCGCTATATATATATATATATATATATATATATATATATATATATATATATATATATATATATATATATATATATATATATATATATATATATATATATATATATATATATATATATATATATATATATATATATATATATATATATATATATATATATATATATATATTGTGTGAAAACAAGCGGATATATATATATATATATATAAATGAGTTTAAGTTTAAGTTTAAGTTTATTTGGATTTCAAGCGCCCTTTTGTGTAACACCTCAGGGCTCCTTTTACAATAAAATCAACAAAACAAAACAATAAAAATAAAGCAAAAAAATAATATAAAACACAAAAATCAGCATATCAGGAAAAATGAAATAATTTCTCTCTGATCATCAATTTGGATAGGATTTCGCAAACAGAAATGTCTTTAGCTCGGCCTTGAATAAACTCAATGTAGTGGCTTCTCGGATGCTGGCAGGCAACATGTTCCATGTTGCCGGTCCTGCTATACTGAAGGCTCGACTGCCGTAAATTTTTGTTCGAGTTATGGGAACAACTAGATCACCACGACTAGCAGATCTGTGACGAGATAAGTAAGAATTTTTATCAGACACAGTGACACACAGCTCTTGCAAATATGAGGGGGCTTCGCCATGGAGCGCCTTGTAGACTAAAGTCCCAATTTTGAAAGTAATTCGCTCAGAGATACGCAGCCACCGGAGTTCAGTTTTCATTATTGCAGTCACATGATCATGTTTCTTTAGTCCACCAAAAAGACGAGCAGCTGCATTTTGAATACGTTGAATCTTTCCAACAGCACTAAGAGGTAAGCCTGTAAATAGAGAGTTGCAGTAGTCAAGTCTACTTACAACAAACGAATGCAGCAGGAGACGTGTTGCTTCACTTGTCAGAGACCTTACAGAGTGTCTGTATGTCGTCTGTAATTCTGTAAGTCTGTTTGTTTGTCTTTTGTTTTTCCAAAATAACATTTAAAAAGAATATAAAAAACTATTCTAAATAGATTACACCCCATTCTGAATCTTCCGAAATGTACAAAACAAGTCTCAAACATTATGACATATATCTATATATATATATATATATATATAAATGAATGTTGTATGTATATATTTCCTTTATGCATTGCTACACCATTCATCCGATTGTAATGTATATATACATATACACATACATGTATATATACATATACACATACATATACACATACATATACAAACATAAATGAGCCGGAACGGGAACGGAAAGCCAACTGAGAGCGAAAGATCGAGTGGTAAATGGAAAGCGACCGAGAACGGGAAAGCGACCTGGAACGGGAAAGCTACCAAAAGCGGGAAAGCATCCGGGAGAGGAAAAGCGACCGATAGAGGAAAAGTGACCGGGAGCGGGAAAGCGACCGGGAGCGGGAAAGCGACAGGAACCTGAAATCGACCGCGAGCGGTAAAAACCGGAAACGGGAAAACGTCTGGGAGCGGGAAAACGTTCTGGAGCGAAAATAGACTGGGAACGGGAAGGCGACCGGGAGCAAAACACCGACCGAGAACGGGAGAGCAAGCAGGAACTCGGGAGCGAGAGAGATAAGCATTAAAAAATCGTTGAAAAACCCCGGGCAACGCCCGTACCTCCGCTAGTATATATATATACTAGCGGGGTTACCCGGCGTTGCCCGAGGTTTTTAGAGGTTTTTCTAATGTTTGTCTCTCTCGCTCCCGTTTCCTTCTCCACTTTCCCGTTTTTGTCGCGTTCCCGATCGCTTTGCCGCTCTCGGTCGTTTTCCAGCTCCCGGTCGCTTTCCCGCTCAGAAGTTTTGTTATCGATTTTCTCTCTTGCTCGCGTTTCCTTCCAAGCTTGCTCTCCCGATTCCAGTCGCTTTCCACGTTCCCGGTCGCTTTCCCGTTCCCGGTCGCTTTCCCGTTCCCGGTTGCATTACCGTTCCCGGTCGCTTTCCCGTTCCCGGTCACTTTCCCGTTCCCGCTCACGCTTGCTCTCCCGTTCCCGGTCATGCTTGCTCTCCCATTCCCGGTCACGGTTGCTCTCCCGTTCCCGTTCACGCTCATTTTCTCTTTTCCATTCTTTCATAACTTCTGTTAGCCTATAAAACGTAAAATAGATTTGCTAAGACTATATATATATATGAATGTTTGTGGGTTAGTTTGTCTATTATAGAAACGGGAAAGCGACCCGGAACGGAAATGCAAGCGTGAGCGGGAATGGGAGAGCAAACGTGAGCGGGAACGGGACAGCGACCGGGAACGGGAAAACGACCGGGTGCGGGAAAGCGACCGGGAGCGGGAAAGCGACCGGGAGCGGGAAAGCGACCGGGAGCGGGAAAGCGACCGGCAGCGGGAAAACGACCGAAAACGGGGAAGCGAACAGGAGTGGGAAAGCAGGTGGGAAAGGAAACGGGAGAGAAAGAGACAAACATTAGAAAAACCTCTAAAAAAACCCGGGCAACGCCGGGTATCTCCGCTAGTACATACATAAACACACACACAGACACACATACATGCACATACACATACATACATACACACATACATACGCACATACATATATATATATATAGTTCCCGCTCGCTTACCCGCTCCGCTCCGCTCATTTTGTGACGGATTTCAAAATTTTTTTTCTCTCTATTTGATTCCCCTTGACTCTCAAGGTTGTGTGGAAATTTCATTACGATCGGATGAATGGTGTAGCAATGCATAAAGGACATGAATATATATATACATATATACAAACATTCATTTTTATATTTATAGATATATATACATCCATATATATATATATATATATATATATATATATATATATATATATATATATATATATATATATATATTTATTTATTTATATATTTATATATATATATATATATCTTAATAAATATAAAATTTGGATTTTTGAAAATTTTTTTAGCTTTTTTTGTAGGAACTAGTCAATTTAAATCAAAGATAAAAATGATATATATATATATATATATATAAATTTTGGGTCATAGTGTTTGAAATTGAACTCCTCCGAAACGGCTGAACCGATTTTTATGAAACATTTGGTAGGTCTGACTAGGGCATAAAGGACATGAATATATATATACATATATACAAACATTCATTTTTATATTTATAGATATATATACATCCATATATATATATATATATATATATATATATATATATATATATATATATATATATATATATATATATATATATATTTATTTATTTATATATTTATATATATATATATATATCTTAATAAATATAAAATTTGGATTTTTGAAAATTTTTTTAGCTTTTTTTGTAGGAACTAGTCAATTTAAATCAAAGATAAAAATGATATATATATATATATATAAATTTTGGGTCATAGTGTTTGAAATTGAACTCCTCCGAAACGGCTGAACCGATTTTTATGAAACATTTGGTAGGTCTATGGCTATTTAGAATATTTTTTTAAAATTAGTTAAAAGAATTATTTTGGAAAAACAAAGGAGAAACAGGCAGACAGAAAGACAAAGAAACAAACAAAGACTCATATATATATATATATATATATATATATATATATATATATATATATATATATATATATATATATATATATATATATATATATTGTGAAAACAAGCGGAAACGGGAGAGTAAACGGGAACGGAAGAGCACGAGGGGAACGAGTAAGCAACTTTCAAAAACCCGGGCATTGTACGCAAGATTGCTCTTCGAGAGTTATTTTGTACATTAAACTTTTAATAAAAAAAAACAAAATAATTTAAAAGGCAATACAACGTTTGCTGGGTCAGTTGGTATATATATATATATATATATATATATATATATATATATATATATATATATATATATATATATATATATATATATATATATATATATAAATGAATGTTTGTATATATGTATTTATGTATGTTAATGTCCTTTATGCATTGCTACACCATTCATCCGATCGTAATGAAATTTTCACACAACCTTGAGAGTCAATGAAAATCAAAAATAAAAAAAAAATTTTTGAAATCCGTCACAAAATGAGCGGAGCGGAGCGGGTGAGCGAGCGGGAACTATATATATATGTATGTGCGTATGTATGTGTGTATGTATGTATGTGTATGTGCATGTATGTGTGTCTGTGTGTGTGTTTATGTATGTACTAGCGGAGATACCCGGCGTTGCCCAGGTTTTTTGAGGTTTTTCTAATGTTTGTCTCTTTCTCTCCCGTTTCCTTACCCACCTGCTTTCCCACTCCTGTTAGCTTTTCCGTTTTCGGTCGTTTTCCCACTGCCGGTCGCTTTCCCGCTCCCGGTCGCTTTCCCGCTCCCGGTCGCTTTCCCGCTCCCGGTCGCTGCCCCGTTCCCGCTCACGTTTGCTCTCCCATTCCCGCTCACGCTTGCTTTTCTGTTCCCGCTCCCTGTCCGTTCCGGGTGCTTTCCCGTTTCTATAATAGACAAACTAACCCACAAACATTCATATATATATATATATATATAGTCTTAGCAAATCTATTTTGCGTTTTATAGGCTAACAGAAGTTATGAAAGAATGTAAAAGAGAAAATGAGCGGGAACGGAAACGGGAACGGGAGAGCTACCGTGACCGGGAATGGGAGAGCAAGCATGACCGGGAACGGGAGAGCAAGTGTGAGCGGGAACGGGAAAGCGACCGGAAACGGGAAAGCGACCGGGAACGGGAAAGCGACCGGGAACGGGAAAGCGACCGAGAACGGGAAAGCGACCGGGAACGGGAAAGCGACCGGGAACGGGAAAGCGACCGGGAACGGGAAAGCGACCGGGAACGCGGAAAGCGACCGGGAACGCGGAAAGCGACTGGAATCGGGAGAGCAAGCTTGGAAGGAAACGCGAGCAAGAGAGAAAATCGATAACTAAACTTCTGAGCGGGAAAGCGACCGGGAGCTGGAAAACGACCGAGAGCGGAAAAGCGACCGGGAACGCTACGAAAACGGGAAAGTGGAGAAGGGAACGGGAGCGAGAGAGACAAACATTAGAAAAACCTCTAAAAACCCCGGGCAACGCCGGGTAACCCCGCTAGTATATATATATATATATATATATATATATATATATATATATATATATATATATATATATATATATATTTCGACAAAATATTCAAATGAGATATTATACGTTAATCAATCGACAAATATTTATTTATTCAAAACCAAAATAATTTTTACATTTTTAAAAATTATATTTTTTAAGTTTTTAAAAATAATTAAAAAATATTTTTTATGAATTTTCAAATTACCTTGAAGAAGTGGAAGAACAAGTTTAGAAATTGATTGCCTTCTGTATTGACTTTTTCTATTTCTCATTTTTCTCATTTCAGTTTGAACTTCAAGATGATATTCTGAATATAGTTTGTTAACAGTGATATTCAAGTTAACTGTAACACTAACTGAAATCGGAAAATAGTAGAAAAATAATGGTCAGTTAAGTGTAATAGTAATAGTAATTGAAATACGGCGAATAACTCTAACTGTAATAGTAACTGAATAATAAATTCTGTTAAATAATACAAAAATAAATAATAACTAAAAAATATTTTTAATGTAATTTTTTTTCTAAATAAATTAATTATTAGATTTATTTTTTTTATCTAAAGATAAAAATCGAGTTCTTTGGTGTTACCAAACAAATAGTATATATGGTGCTGTTTAGTTATTCGCGGCACTTTGTTATTATTGACAGTTGATAGTGCTGTTGCAATCGACTTCTGATGAATTGTGCCAACCTCCTTTAAAAAGATTTAAGAGGCTTGCCCAAGAAATTGAAGCTTCCAGTTCTCCGAGCAAGCAATCTAGGCACGGAAGTTCTGTTGAGGAAAAACTTAATGCTTATCTTGGGGCTTCAAAAAGATTAGCTGCTAATCAAACTGGATTAAGTTTCTGGACAGCCTCAGAGACAGTGTATCCTCTAATAGCGGCCTTCGCTAAAGACCTTATCTCTGCACCTGCTTCAGAAACATACGTGGAGCGCATCTTCTTGGTATGCAGTGATATGACTGCAGGAAAAAGAAGCAGGCTCTCCAAAAATCTAGAAACTCGTGTTTTTTTAAATGAACTCGAAGTTTTACCATTTTGTAAATAAATAAATAAATAAAAATTTTTTTTGGCTGTTTATAGAATCTACAGTCAACTGTAACTTTAACTTAAAAATAAATAAGTGTAATAGTAACTGAAAAATGTTTGTGGAAAAATAACTTTAACTGAAACTGAAAAATGTTGTAACTTTAACTGTAACTGTAACTGAAAAATGTTGTAACTTTAACTGTAACTGTAACTGAAAAGTTGTAACTGAAATATCACTGTTTGTTAATTTGAAATATTATTCGATAACATGCAATATGTGTGTGTGTTAGGGTTATGGCAAAAAAAAGTTGATGAAACCGCTTGCAATCGAGGAAAGTTTGTGTGTAATTCAAGAATATAAATTTTTTCTTTGTTTTTTTTTCTTAAAAAAGTTCCACCACCTCTAAGATTGAAAAAAGTGAAATAATAATTTTTTTTGAAAAAAGGACATGTTCTTTTTACTTTATTCAAAAGAGTTATAGTAAAAAGTAAGAACTAAGCAACTTTTATTAACAAATAACATACAGAATAGTTAGTAATCTGTAAAAAATGTAAAAAAATGGTTTAAAAGTTATTTTTATCGATGAACTTCAGATTCAATAAATCAAATTTTCTCGATTTTGCATGAAGTTCCTCCATCAGTTTAACAGCACGTTCAACAATTTGTTTGGATCTGGGAATGTCAATTAATGACTCCTCGACTGACCAATGCGTCTGTAAACACTTAATTGCCTTCTTGCACTTTAATTTAATGAGTGAGGTAAACAGTTCATTGAAGGACTTTTTATTGTAGTAAAGCAAATGAAACCAAGCATTTGCCCATTCGTAGCAGATGAAGTCGCATGCTGGACCGAGGATGCTGCGCCATTCTGGTAACAGAAAAAATGCTATAACAGTGTATATCGCACGTGAGTTCCACCTTGCCTGGTGTAAATCCAGCTGATTCGAGGCCAACGTGGTGGTGTTGTAATGACGATATGCCTGACATAGTTTATATAAGAACTTGAAATCATCTCGCCATCCAGGGTTCTTGTCGGTGTTATCTTTATCTGTCGCAATGAGAAGGTAAACAGTCTGAAGAGAGACATAGTTTTCTGTTAATGTGTCAATAAAGAAACAATTGAGTTCCTGTTTGCTTGTTGGCTCTTGAATAACAAAATTCATGACATGCTTCAAAAGGAGGTCCAGTACATGGTGCTGACAGCCAATATATTGTGGCTTCTGAAAGCCTTTGCTCAAGATATCATCCTGTATGAGATTTACAATCCCGTGCAAACGACCAGTATTTACTGCTGTAGTGTTGCAGATTATCATGCAAATATTTTCTTAAGCTTCGTATTCATCAATTAGCTGATGTAGTTCCTTGTGAATGTCCGCGGCAGAACCACTCTCACATTTAAGAATGCCGAGTTTGATTTCAGTTGTCATATTTTTAAGCAGAACTACTGATTCTCTTCCCGTTGCTTTTTTGCCATCAAACTGGAGACATAGGGGTCTTCGCTTTAAAGTTTTTGAATTATTTTAGTTTTCATTTTTTGTGGTTGGAAAAAAGGAATAACTGATTAAAGACTCTAAAATTAAAACTGTGAAAGTTTTGCAGTTTAGAACCGAAATTATTCTTACAAAATAACAAAATACATGTTTTAATAATTTTTGAAAATTTGGTTTTTATGTGAATGAAAAATAGGGTTGATTAATTAATGAAGGAAAAAAAGGCTGCAAACTGGAGATGGTCAAATTCAGTCTCAAAGCAGTTAAAGCAATTGCTAAAACTATAAGTTTACGAATAAATGTAGCACCCCCACCCAAAGAAAAACATCATATTTAGAAAAATTGCAAGGCCCTCCGATTTGGCCTGAAGTGGTTGTTGAAGTTTGAAAAAGAGAAAAGCCCACGGCAAAGGAAATGTTTTTTGACTATCTTCAGTCTGCAGTTTTATTTTGGTATCATCAATAATTAATTGATAAAAGAAAAAAAAGTTTGTAAACTGAAGATAGTCAAACTCAGTCTCAAACCAATTAAAGCAAATTTTAAAAAAATAAGGTTATGAATAAATGTAGCACCCTCCCCTACCCAAAGCAAAACTCATAAAATTTTGAAAAACTGCAGGGCCCTCCGATTTTGAGATGATCTCTGCCTCGCTATTGCGGCCCTATAAAGGACATTTTAAACAAATTTTTTGAGGTTGCTGATTAAAAGATTAAAATTTAAAATTGTTTCTTTTAGTGTTACTTATTAATAACTTAAAAAATAATTTTATTGCGCAAAGGGGGGGGGGCGATCGCCCCCACCACCTCCCCCCTTTGAATCCGCTAATGGTAGCACCCACTACGAAAGGGTTTTTTAAAATTTTGCTCATGAGAAGTAACAGAAACACAATTATTTTTCTAAAACAACGCATATCTCGAAAACCAAAAATGAGAAGGTCTTGAAATTTGGTATCTAGATTCTTCTTAAAAAATAAAAAGATACGTGTTTTACCAATTTTTTTAAAATTTGGTTTCCAGGACCTCAAATGAGATGTGGAAAATGAGTTTTTTGCTTTTTTAGAATAACTGCTACTCAAAAACTGTAAGTGCTACATGTTTTGCGACGAATTGGCTAGTATTCTGTAAAAAATTAGTATTTAGTACTTAGATATACGTCTTTTACCAATTTTTGATAATTTGGTTTCCAGGACCTCAAATGTGGTTGGGTGGAAAAAAGGAATATTTGATTAAAGACTCTAAATTTAAAAATGTAAAAGTTTTTCAATTTAGTACCGAAATTATTCTTACAAAATCCCAAAATACATGTTTTAATAATTTTTGAAAATTTGGTTTCTATGTGGGTGGAAAATAGGGTTATATTTTTTTTTAGAATAACTGTAACTCTAAACTGTGAATACTACAGATATAAGAATAAAGTTACACAGGTTCTACCAATTTTTTTATGTTTTGGATTCCACGAAAACTAAATAACTGAAAATATAGAATCATTAAAATTCAATATTTAGGTTTTTTTAAATATCAAATTAAGTGTTTCATTATTTTTCGAAAAATTAGCTTTCAAGTTTTGAGATTTTGTGCCCGTTTAAACTGGCTGAATCCAGTTTATCACAGACCGGACCAAACTTTAATTTCTGTGCTTATGAGACGGGCCAGTTCGGGACTAAATAACAAGCCAGGCCTGAATTTTCTGCCTATAAAATAAGCCGGACTGGGTCTAAAAAATCCGTGTAGCGCTCTATAAATTACAGTACTGCTCGGGCCGTGCTAGGCCGTGACTTTAGAGTTTTCAGACGGGCCAAACCTGAAGTCAATGTGGGACGAGCTGAGATTTTCCGCCAAGTATATAGAAATTTTAAGCCTCTAAAAACCTGCCGGGCCCAAATTAGACGGACCGGACTGGGCTTGGAATTTTGGTTTATGAAACTGGCAGAGCCAAGTCGTCGACGGCCGTAAAACATCGCCCAGTGCAGTACTCTACTATGGATGCACGGTTCAAATTCTTTAATTTCAAGCAAGCAAAGCCGCGACGGGCACTCCTAGTATATACATATAGATTTATGTTATTCATTCAATTGCAATATATACCAAAGCGTCTTACACATGGTCATGCTGGGCTATTATATTATATATGGTACAACATCAGCACTGTGACTTGGGAGCGGTTGGAAGAGGGTGAAGCAGCGATACCATGGCCCAAGAGGTTCATCTGAGGCCGGCTAAATAGCTAGCTGAAAGAGAGTTCGGTTTGCAGTCCGTGTCTAACATATTGCACCGTAGTAGTTGGCAGGCTAGAGTAAATCGAGTTATGTAACCAAGAAATCCTTGTACTCTCGACGGCTTCTTTGCCCCAAACGCAAAACTAATAGACGGACACGTTACAGAACACACAAACATTTATACCGTCTAAATTTTCTCAGAAATATACAGGCTTTAGTTAAACGACACATTCTGACTTTGACCACTTAGACCAAATGCTTCAAACCAGCCTAATAAACCCACAGCTGGATGTTTTGACGTTATTCATTTAGCACAACGTTTTTTTGCATTGTTTTGTTTGTCCAATTGCATTATTTTACATCCACGTGATTACAACGACAAAAAGATTTGTAATGAATGTTCCATTAATTGAACGCGTTAAATTTTAAAACGTGTATTTTTTTAGCGTAAAACATTTTTCTTTTATTAACTTGTGATTTATTGGAAGCTGCAAAACTATCTAAATAATGATTTATATTATCAAAACGTGTGAATCTTTTTTGTCAGAAAAATTTCAGTTCAACGTAGCTTTTCTGCTTTTTTTGGTCATTTTTTTAAACGTTGTTTAATTTAAATAAGTTCACTCAATTGTCAACATTTCAAGCAAAGAAACTATTTCAAAGCAATGTTACCAAAATGTTATTTTTAAATTATTCTGAAACATTATTTACTTAAGTTTCAAATAATTCAAACATTCAAATTTATGAAAACTTGAAAAGAAAATTAGTAAAATATGCCACTTATCATTAACAAGGTTTCGTTTGCAGTTACATTTGTAATGCTTCCTTCAACACTGTTGAAGTCAGAAGTCCTTTTTAAGTTTTAGTTTTTTCTCATTTGGAATGCCTCATGCTCATGCCAATTTTCAAATTCTTACAAAGCAAATATGAAATTACTTTATGCTAAGGTGAGTTAACCTGGTTGAACTATTATTACTCAAGTTTGAAGAGAGTACATTACAAACATTTTTTTTAAATAATTAAATATTTGTAAATATTTCAACATTTCGGAATTTACAACTTTGCTTGACACAAAAACGTAAAAAACAATTAAAAAACAAATCGGAGAAATAAATTTTCCGCGTGCTGGATTATATTTAATTCCTTCTAATCTATTTCTGGTTTCCGGCTTAAAACTGTCTGTTAAGATACATCATCGTCATGCGCATCAACATGACAACGTTGACAAAGTCTTCCTTACTATCGAGTTAACAATAAATTTTATGTTACTAACTAATCAGTTTTGTCTTTTTATCATCATCATCATCATCATCATCATCATCATCATCATCATCATCGTCGTCGTCGTCGTCGTCGTCGTCATCGTCATCTTCATCGTCATCGTCATCGTCATCCTCATCGCCATCATCATCATCATCAATAACAACATCATATATTTTTTGTGCAAATTTTATTAATTTAAAATAATTCTGTGCTGCTGTTTTATTTTCAATAAATTTATTCATAATTTCTTCTGTTTTTTTTAAATCAGAAATTGGTTTTTATTTAACAGTTGTTGATTCAAACGTCACTTTAACTGCTGGAGTTGTCTATTGAAATTCATTATGGTAAAAATATTAATAAAGATAGCACTCAAAAGGGATGATGTGAACCACAAGACCAAATTTATTGTAGCAAGTAAGGTGAGAAATAATTGCGCCAGTGAAGTGCCATCCATCACTTTGCCATAAGTTGACGTTCGTTAACTTTGCAAAAATCTCACATTTTTGACAAATTTTGCTTGAAAACAACTTGTTACGACAAACTCTGGAAAAATTATTCAATCTTCTGAAAAAATGTTTTTAAACATCAGAATGATTCTGATTTCTTTAAAGCCCTTTTTATCTTATCTCTCCAAAATGATTTTTATCTAAAATTACGTTTTACTAATCAGTAATACATTATTTGCTTTTCATTGACTTAAGCAAAATTTATAATACATCTAATTGGCTAATTCACAGGTTTCTAGTGACATTAAAAATACAATCAATTCGTAGAAAAGATAATGATAACGTTTGTTCTAACACAAATAATTAATATTTTTTTGAGTATCATTTATACAAAAAACTAATTTTTTTTCACACTCGTTAAACAGAATTTAGAAAAAACTGACCAAATATGTCTTTGCAAAATAATTTTATATTTCACTTGTGCTACTAAATCAGGTTTAACTAATTTAGTGTAGAAGATTATTTTGAATGAAAATATAGAGAAAAAACCCTTTTAATAAGATAAGATTTTTGTTAGTTTGCTATCAAACATTTAATTAAAAATTCCTGCTATGATAAGCTATTTAAGATGTCCGTTATAAACATACGTATTGTTTATGGCAATAATAAAAAAGATTAATCAAAAGATGCTTGTCTTTTTTAGTTCTGGTGGATTTGGTCAAAATTTTTAAATTTCCAGTTGGTTAGGATGGATATGCTAATTGGTGAGATGGACTGGATTGAGTCACAGAAATTGGAGCTACCGTAAATCATATAGAACTACGTGAGTGAATAGTCAAACATCAATCATCTCGAATGGTTGTAATGAATATATTTTCGTTGTAACACCGACTTTTTTGGATGTTTCGTTTTTAACGTTTGCTGTACACCATGTAAGGAAAAAACCAAGTTCTTTTTTTAAATAAAAACAATTTTAGAAATATAAAATAATAAAATTTTAAAATGATGTGTTGGAAACTAAATTTAAAAATGTAAAAATAGCATAAAAAATGATTTGAAAGCCAAATATTTTTTATATATTCTAAAAAACCAAAAAAATATCAAACAAGATCAAAAAAGACTACCGCAAATTTATCAGTTGAATCAGTTGATGGAGTTGCTAACCCGGATGTTGCAAAACGCATTATGAAAGCTCACCAGAGTGCTGCTGACAGATGTGGAAACATAGATGTTGAGACGACTGATTTATCTGGATTCGTAGTGTTTGAAAATACTTCTACTGGTGCCAACGATTCTATGGACAGTTCAAAACATTCAGAAAAGGCTGAAGCTCAGAAGGTTTAAACCAAATATTTTGTGCTTTAGTGGCAGCGCAGAGAAGATGAGCTGACATTTAAGGAGGTTGTGCAGTTCTGTGTTGACGTTAAATTGTGGTTAGAAGCTTAGAATCAACAATCAACAATCAAGTTTAAAGACATTTTGTAAAATAATTTGGCCTAGTTTTCCTAACTGCAACGCAGGTTTGGAAGATCACATAGGTTATGGAGGGACTGGAAAAACTGCGCCCGACTGTTAAAAGATTTAACCATGTCATTTGCAGTTTTCGGTAAAAGTCGCGAGTGAAAATAAGTATTTCGAAGCAACAAAACTGTTCGGGACGATCAGGATTAAGTAGTGTTAATTTTGTAATATCGGGGACTTTTTCTATAAGCCCTCTTTACAGAAAAAAAATTAGTGAGTTAGTAGGATATAGCTAACGGTGATCAAAAACAACATGCAGTAGAAACTGCAGGTCATCTTCATCTTTAGTTAGGGTCTTGTTGTATTCCTGGATCAGTGCCACTCCCCTCTCGCCATTGTCACTGCAATTTTGAGTGTATCCTTCTTGTGATGTCAATAATCAGTAGGCAAAAAATCAGATGGCAAGTTGGGACAATGAAACAGATTCATGGAATTGCCTGTTACAAACTGATCCAGAGTCAGGATTGGGCGTGGTTTTCCAACCGACAAAGCAAAATTGAAAAATCACATAGACTGGAGAGACTGAGTCAGTCAAAAAGATTGACCATGTCGATGACAGATTGCGGTTGAAGCCGGAAGAAAAAAATGAAAGTAATTCATGTTGATCACCTTGCTAAGTATTTTGGAGGCGATGAAACTGTTAGGGACGAACAGGATTATTGAGGGAGTAGTTAAGTAACATTAGTCTATTTTCTATTAGCCAACATTTGAAAATAAGCATTTAGGTAGAAAAGTTAAGAATATGAATTACGCAATATTGAGCCGGTCCAATAAATAAGAAATCATGCTAAGATAACGTGTTGGCTATAATTAAATAATGTTATTCTGGCGTAGCTTCTTGAGTTTTTCTTTTTTTACCCAAGCCTAATATTCCACAATAATAAATTTGCGTCGTAAATCCTAAAATTTAAAAGAGTGAAAATCGTTCAGAAAAACGATTGTTACCTCATACTATGTATTTTCAAAAAATTCAGCCCTTGAAAAAAATTTTTTTTTTATAAATTGTGACTTAAAATTCTATGATTGAAGATTACAAAAAACTCTAAAAAAATGTTATAAGAAACTCATTTTTTTTAAATTCAAGAAACTGAAATGATAGCTTAACTTTTAGAATTTTTATTTGTTATATTTAGAAAGTAAAAAACCTAAGTTTGTTTCATGTTGTACTTGAATCAGTAAGCAATCGATATTACACGAGTGGAATGAAGCAATAAATCTTATTGAGTACCTATATTATATTACAAGATTTTATATCATCGCAACGACAACTGTGCGAATCATTTCATACATCGGACTGTTTTTATAACTTTCAACTAGATTTGTTGTGGTAATGAAAGATTCAAACGATCGGTTTTCTGGTTGTATTTCACTTATCAAGAAAAAATACCGACAAAATATTTCAGCCTTGAGAAGTCATATTGTTGGGAATTAAAAATAATTTCATGAAGAAGAACAATAAATTTGAAATAACTTAAACGAATGATTATTTTGAGTACAAACACGAGACTGATGTATTTTCATAAATCGGGACTTGGATCCTAAAATCTAGTTTTTAAACATTACCACAATTTGTTCGTAATTAAAATTGGTTTTAATAATTAATTAATATTATTATTAGTAAGAAGTTTATATAATTTATTATATTAAGGAAAAATCTAAACGCAACTGCTTGAAAATGGCAGTTCAGGCACGCATGAAGTTCAGTGATTTGTTTCGTAATAGTTTGTTGATGGACAACCCTTGGGAGATTTTGTCTGATCAGTTGAAACAAGAAGTGGAATTTTTTAAATACTTTTGCAAATTAATTTTTAAATTATTAAGAAAAATATCGAACTGTTGTGAAAAAATATTAATTAAATCCTGAAAAAATTATATTTAACGTCATAATTTCCATGATTAGCATAATTGGCATGATTGGCGTTGTTGATTTACTTTACACATGTATTCTTTTTTTTAGATTAATACTTGATGACACTCAACAAACATACGGAATTCAGCAGTGTTTATGTATAGAACTATCATAAAACACTCACCTTAGAAGTACACCTTCCGACACATGAGTTCCATAAATTAATTCATCCATGAACGAACTAAAACATTATGATAACAACGTCAACAGAGTGACCATATGTTTCTTCAAGCTCGCTAACATGCGGGAACTTCAATAATTACGCCCTCCTTCCAAGCCGTTGCATGACACTCCTGGTGATCTCGAGGTGCTGAGAAGGAGAGAATAACGGTATTCTATGTGGATATGTGAGGGAGTGGATGGATGGATGGGTGGATGGATGGATGGATGGATGGATGGATGGATGGATGGATGGATGGATGGATGGATGGATGGATGGATGGATGGATGGATGGATGGATGGATGGATGGATGGATGGATGGATGGATGGATGGATGGATGGATGGATGGATGGATGGATGGATGGATGGATGGATGGATGGATGGATGGATGGATGGATGGATGGATGGATGGATGGATGGATGGATGGATGGATGGATGGATGGATGGATGGATGGATGGATGGATGGATGGATGGATGGATGGATGGATGGATGGATGGATGGATGGATGGATGGATGGATGGATGGATGGATGGATGGATGGATGGATGGATGGATGGATGGATGGATGGATGGATGGATGGATGGATGGATGGATGGATGGATGGATGGATGGATGGATGGATGGATGGATGGATGGATGGATGGATGGATGGATGGATGGATGGATGGATGGATGGATGGATGGATGGATGGATGGATGGATGGATGGATGGATGGATGGATGGATGGATGGATGGATGGATGGATGGATGGATGGATGGATGGATGGATGGATGGATGGATGGATGGATGGATGGATGGATGGATGGATGGATGGATGGATGGATGGATGGATGGATGGATGGATGGATGGATGGATGGATGGATGGATGGATGGATGGATGGATGGATGGATGGATGGATGGATGGATGGATGGATGGATGGATGGATGGATGGATGGATGGATGGATGGATGGATGGATGGATGGATGGATGGATGGATGGATGGATGGATGGACGGACGGAGGGACGGACGGATGACGGATGGACGGATGGACGGATGGAGGGATGGACGGATGGACGGATGAATGGATGGATGGATGGATGGATGGATTAGAAGTAAGATGGATAGAACGTTGGTTGTAAGAAAATAAAGAATGAATGTCGAATGAAAAATGGACTTTTTGGTCTTTTGCTGAAATAACGCGATGAAAAAATTAGTTTAAGCTTTGCTAATCGTACTACGAAATAGTTTGATTTCTTGTTTTTTAATAACCGGCTTTTTTATTCAGTGATTGATTAGAGAATTTGGAGAAAAAATATAAAAAAATTCCTTTAATCTTTTCGATGGGGCAACCCGTAAGATTTAAAGAATTGCATGATGAAACAAAATGCCACAGGACACACTGGGGGATGGGAGTTGATCAAATACAAATTTTTATTCAATTTTTTTTTAAATTTTGGCGCCGCCACCACCAAGTGTTGACAGTGAATGCCTTTTTAGTTGTGCAGGAAATGTGTTGAGTGACACCCGTGACCGTCTTCTGCCAGAAAAGGTTGAGCAACTAATGATGTTAAAAATAAATGTGCCGCTCTTGAAGTACCAATATTACAAAACTAGCTGGGTTACCCGGCGTTGCCCGGGGATTTTAAAGGTTTTTTATCGTTTTTCTCTCTGGCTCCCGTTTCCTTAACCGCTTGCTTTCCCGTTCCAGGTCGCTTTCTCACTCCTGGTCGCATTTCTGCACAAGGTTGCTTTCCCGGCCCCGGTCTCTTTTACTTTTCCCGCTCCCGATTGCTTTTACGCTTTACCGCTCCAGCTTGCTCTTCTTTTCCTGCTCGCTCTTTTCGCTCACAGTCGCTTTTTCGTTCCTCTATTAAATTTTAGAGCCTTCCCAATGTGGCTTAGATGGGCTGTAGCGGAATGCTGTGCACAGTCATCAAAATTGATCTGTTCTCTCGTTAACACTTTTTGTTGTTTGGTTTGCTCGTTTAGTTACGTCTGAACTTCCTCAATTTTAATTAGTGTTTTTTAATGTATTGGTTCCACTCTGCAAGTGTGATCTTCTGCAAAGGATAGGATTATTATGATTCACTAAAGCTAACAAAAAAATTTATTAGTTAACGCTGCAATAATGTTAAAATCCGCTCATATATCGCAACAGGTTATATTTATTTTAAATACTTGTAAGATTATAAATGCTTACGATAGATTTATCACACACTGTTCAACAGCTGCTTTTCAAAAAATCGCTAGTCTTACTTTTTGAGTTGTTCATAGTTTTTAAGTGTCATGTCTACATAAAGCATATAACGCTACATGTGGCATGTTAATAAATGTTGACCCGTGGCTTTGAAAAATGTGATATAAAACACAGATTGAAATAAAACATGAAGTAATAATAATATTAAAATGTCAAAGCATTAACTTATTGAATTTTCCTAGAATTTTCGGAGATCATCAATTTGGAACAATGGAAGAGTAACACTTGTTTAGCAAATGATGCAATTATAAATTGAACAAAACAGCAGCAGATTGATAGGCTGGCTTGAGAACTTTGTTCATGATTTTGTTGAAACACAAAAATACTGCACTTGCTTTCATTTCTTTCAAATTTCATGCACCTCATATATCAGTGAAACTTTTACAATAAATTGGTGTTGCATGTAAGATTTTCTTTAAAATGTAATTTTCTAATTTCCTCTGAAAAGTGAGAAATAAAATAAGACCGATAAATTAATTCATAATCTTATAGTCATAACTACTCATCAATAATAATGGTTGTAATGCCATCACATAAAAAACACTTACCTGTCCAAAAAAATTTCTCATTTACCGATAGGCTGATAGCAAGCTCGTGAGTTTATGAAACCATGATGAACAATATTAGATAAGGAACAATTAAAGTCAGAAGCCTTGAACGATAAATATGAACAATGAATTTAAATTTATTTTTCCAATCTGCAACTCCTTTTTGTAAAACACAAAATGTTAGAGCATAATGATAATCTTATAATAATTAATAATAATATAACATAATTAATCACGTGCAAAGCAACAAACGAAACAAATTGAAAGATACACAGTAAATCATGATTTTAAAAACTAAAAACAAATTAACAAAGCTTTGCCACTTACTTTTGAATGGGAGATATGAACAATGAATTTCTAATTTGATTTTATTTTAATTTGTTAAGTCTGGAATTCTTTTTGTGAAGCACAAAGTATCTTTAAATAGAAGAAATTCCACCAACAATTTATTGATTAGTCCTGAAAACCAAAGTTATCTGGATTTAAAAGATAAGTTGCTAAAAATCAAATATAAAGTTTATATTATAAAGCACCGATAGCAGAGCTGTCGTATCGGAAGTTCGGAAGAGAATGAGCTCTATGAAATCAAAACAAAGGTATCCGGCGGCACCATAGATATCTATGGGCGGCACTAAACAACACACATATTTATTTAATTTAATATTTATATTTAAAACCTTTAAAACTTGAGAAAAAAATAAAAAAATTTTTTTTATAATTTAACTATAAATTAATTTATTTTTATTTTGTAGAAAAAAAATTTACTTCACCTTACAACCGCTGACCAAAACGTTTTTTGTCCATAAAACATCAACGGAAAAACTAATTTATTTAAAACTTTACAGGAATCACCGCTTGAATAAGATACAAAAGTGGGCCAAATTTCAATAAAATCTGTTTGGCCGTTTACATTTGATACTCAAACAAACATTTCATTTTTATATTACAAAATAAAAACACATTAACAGTTAATTAGCTAGGCTAGTTAGCAAATAATTTCAATGTTACTTTGTATTTGTACTTTTTGTAGAAATAGTTGCAACTTGATTGAATCTTTTGAACTTAAAACGTTCAAGTTTCAATCAGCTTTTTCATTTTTTTAATTAATAATGTTTTAATAATACCCGGTATCCAAAATCCAGATCCGGTATAATCAGTTATCTGGTATCTGGGAATATTATTATCCGGCTGCTATCCTGTATCCGGTGTCTGGTGAAATATAGTATCCGGCACATCCCTAGTATGTATGTATGTATGTATGTATGTATGTATGTATGTATGTATGTATGTATGTATGTATGTATGTATGTATGTATGTATGTATGTATGTATGTATGTATGTATGTATGTATGTATGTATGTATGTATGTATGTATGTATGTATGTATGTATGTATGTATGTATGTATGTATGTATGTATGTATGTATGTATGTATGTATGTATGTATGTATGTATGTATGTATGTATGTATGTATGTATGTATGTATGTATGTATGTATGTATGTATGTATGTATGTATGTATGTATGTATGTATGTATGTATGTATGTATGTATGTATGTATGTATGTATGTATGTATGTATGTATGTATGTATGTATGTATGTATGTATGTATGTATGTATGTATGTATGTATGTATGTATGTATGTATGTATGTATGTATGTATGTATGTATGTATGTATGTATGTATGTATGTATGTATGTATGTATGTATGTATGTATGTATGTATGTATGTATGTATGTATGTATGTATGTATGTATGTATGTATGTATGTATGTATGTATGTATGTATGTATGTATGTATGTATGTATGTATGCATGTATGTATGTAAACGGGAAAGCGACAGGGAACTGATAACGACCTGGAGAGGGAGCGCAAGCGGGGATGGAAACGGGAGCGAGAAAGACAAACATTAGTAAAACCGCTAGTCATTTCATATTTTTGTTTATCTATGTTAAAACCCTGATTTTCGTAATTGTAAAATTTAGTACATTTTAACATAAATTTATTCTATTCTATTCTATTCTCTGTTTTTTTGTATCGCGCAAATTCAAGCGCAGGCGCTTCACAAATGCGCTGCGCCGTTCATTTAATAAAAAATTTAAAAAAAAAAAAGTAAAATGAAAATAAAATAACAGTAAAAAATAATTAATTATTGAAAAAGTACAGTTTTCAAAGATGCTTTGAAAGTATGGAGGGAGCTTTCACAGCTTCGAAGTTGAGTTGGCAAGTTGTTCCAGGCAGTTGGAGCAGAGAAGAAGAAACCTCTCCGGCCTATTGATGTTTTTATTCTTGGCACCAGCAGATGTTGAAGCGCGGCTGAGCGAAGAGAGGTTCTTGTATCATTAATCAATGGTTTGCCGATAGCCTCCAAGAGGTAGACTGGAGCATGTCCACGAAGACTTTTGAAAGTGAGCACGTTCAATTTAAAAAAAACCCTATTCTTAACAGGCAGCCAGTGAAGTCGATTTCGGATGAGGTCAGTGACACTGGCTGATTTTGGCACCCGGAGAATGATCCTTGCAGCTGAGCGGAGTACAGATTGAAGTTGCGTGAATAGATAAGTTGGAGAGTTTGCTAGGATGGCATTGCAGAAGTCCAAACGAAAGTGAATTAATGCTCGAACAAAAGTGTGCACCGAGCCAGGTGTAAGAGATCTTCTGAGGATGCGTATCTGCCTAAGGTGGTATTGGCAAAGCCGTACGATATTTGCAACATGTGGGTGAAAAAAAAGGTCAGAACTGATTATGACACCAAGGTCACGTACAGTAGAAGAGATGTCTATCTTTGACCCAGCAATTAGTAGTGGTCCAGCTGGACATTTTTTTACTCTTCCAGAAGTTCCGAGCCAGATGATTTCAATTTTGGCAGTGTTTCGACAAAGTCTGTTTGATGTCATCCAATTTTTTATATCTTCTACACAAGATGACAGGCGTGACACAAGAGTGCCACAATTTGCCACAGAACTGTGGTCATACAATTGCAAGTCATCTGCATAGGCATGTACAGAAAAACCATGCTTTTCAGCAATAGAGATAGCATCAGCAATGTACATCACAAAGAAGACGGGACCAAGGACAGAGCCCTGTGGCACACCAAATTCAACATTTCTTGAAGAGGAAATATGATTTGCAAAAGTAGTAGAGACAGAACGATTTGAGAGATAGGAACAAAACCATGCTAGGGCAGTTCCGTCCAGGCCATACTTTCGATGAAGCCTCTCTAGCAATATAAAGTGATCCACAGTATCAAACGCTGCACTGAGGTCAAGGAGACAGAACAATGTGACTAAGCCATTGTCAGTTGCACAGAACAGGTCCGAAAGAACACCCAGTATGACGGTTTCAACGGAGTGATAGGTGCGGTAAGCAGACTGAGCTGGAGGAAGAAGAGAGTGCTCAGATAAGTAGCATTCAAGTTGATCATTCACTGCACGTTCCTGCAGCTTAGAAATAAATGAAAGATTAGATATAGGCCGATAGTTTTTAGGATCTAGTGGATCAAGCGTAGATTTCTTAAGTACTGGAGTGACAATCGCAGACTCAAACATTTTTGGAAAGATACCATTTTGAAGAGAGGTGTTAAGCAGAAGAGCGAGAAATGGCGACAACTCCGTTGCAACTTTCCTAATCAGCCAGGTTGGTGCAGGATCTAGAGAACAACTTTTGTTCGGGGCACTCGTTATCAATTTGTAGACATGTTCTCGAGTGATGAAACTGAAACCGAGTAATGTTGCAGAACATTCTTCTTGGGAGAAAACGGGAGATGGTGCCGATGATGTGGATGATCTGACAGATTCAACTTTGTCATTGAAAGCCTTGTCAAAACAGTCTGCAGTTGGGCCGTCAGGAGATGATTGCAAAAATTGCTGGTCACGACAAAGCATCTCCCCCAACGTCCTCCAAAGTCTTTTTGGGTCGTCCTCAGCATCTGAAATTTTTCCATGCCAATATTGTTTTTCCTTTTCAATATATTATAGCCAATGGAGATTGCGTGTCAGGGTTTTTAGATTGTGGTAGTTTGTCATTGTAGGGAAACGTCTGTAAAGTCTCTCTGTTTGACGGGTTCGTCGACGTGCATCCCCACAATCAGAATCAAACCACGGCGTCATGGGCCTGAGACGGCGACGGGTATTGCTTATTGGAGCCATGTTGTTTAGGATGTTGGAGACTGTTTCAAAGTAGATATTGAGGAACTCATCAACTGAAAGACTCCGGAGGTCCACAAGAAAACCACAGAGCTGACTAGCAAGTAAACTAGTACGAAAGTGTTCAATGTCAAAGTTCTTCCATCTACGTCACTTGTTGTAGGACTGTGGGTGAAAGGAATTGTGAACCGAATGAGAGAATGATCAGAGAGACCAGGAAAATTGATAGTAATTTTAGAAAGGGGGTGTTCAGAACAAGTGATGACGAGGTCTAGTGTGTGTCTCCCAGTGTGTGTTGGTTCAGTAACAGACTGAACCAAGCCAAAAGAGTGCAAGATATGGAGAAGCTTTGTAGTGTGTGAGTTATTGTGGTCATTAACATGGATGTTGAAGTAACGTAACATAACATAACATAACATAACAAAACGTAACGTAACGTAACGTAACGTAACGTAACGTAACGTAACGTAACGTAACGTAACGTAACGTAACGTAACGTAACGTAACGTAACGTAACGTAACGTAACGTAACGTAACGTAACGTAACGTAACATAACATAACATAACATAACATAACGTTTATTTTTAAAGTAAATCAGAACAATTTATAATCGTGTGTGAGATCCACCATCAAACATTTAAAACCATATTTACATAATTTGATTTTAAATTTTTCAACAGTTTCAGCATTTACGCCTTCATTCTTCAATTTATTCCATTCATTCGTCACCTTTGCACTGAACAATCTTTGTTTCATTGAACTCTCCTTTTTCTTGTATAGCTTAAAGTTGTGCCCTCTAGTACTTTCATATCTCGATCTTTCAAAAAATCTTTCCGGATTTAGGTCAACCAATCCATTTAATAATTTGTAAGTCTCAATTAAGTCTCCTCTAGTCCTCCTCTTTTCAAGTGTGGTCAGATTACATCTACTCAAACGTTCATAGTTCAGTCCTTTCAACTCAGTAATCATCTTTGTAGCTCGTCTTTGCACTTTCTCAATTATGTAGATATCTTTCTTAAGACAAGGGCTCCATGCCTGCACACAGTATTCCAAGTGTGGCCTAACTAAAGATTTATACAATCCTAAAACTGTATCTTTATCTATGGTTCTTTTGATCATGCCCACAATTCTGTTTCCCTTCTTTGCAACCTCTGCACATTGTCTAGACTGTTTAGCATCTTCATTTACTAATACGCCAAGATCTATTTCTTCTTTCGTTTCTTTTAGCTGTATCCCTTCTAACTCGTATTTATATCTCGGATTCCCTCTAATCAAGTGCATAACATGACACTTTTCAACATTGAACCGCATCTACCATTCCTGCGACCATTTCAATAATTGCACAAGATCGGTTCTCAGCACTTCGACATCGTCACTATTGCACACGGTTTTGCATAATTTAGTGTCGTCAGCAAATTTTGATATTTTAGCTGCTATACCTTCATCAAAGTCATTTATATAGACAACAAAAAGAAGTGGTCCAAGCACAGAACCTTGAGGCACTCCACTGGTTATTTTCATCCATTTCGAGAAACTTCCTCTCACTCCCACATTTTGTCTTCTATTCAGCAACCAACAATCTATTCACCTTAACAGATTACCACCTATACCATCTGCTTTCAACTTTGTAGACAACCTTTGATGCGGAACCGTGTCAAAGGCCTTGGCAAAATCTAAATAAATCACATCCACCGACTGACATGCATCCATACCTCCATAAACCTCCTCAAAAAAATCCAACAAATTTGACAAAAATGATCTATTCTTCACAAGTCCATGCTGACTATCTTTAATTAATTTATATTTCTTCAGATGAATCACAATTTCATTTTTGATCATTTTTCCATAATTTTACAAACAATACTGGTAAGGCTAACTGGTCTGTAATTGCATGCGTCGCTTCTGTTGCCTTTTTGAACAGTGGCACCACAACAGCATTCCTCCAGTCCTGCGGGACCTCCCCAGTTTGCAATGACCTATTCATCAATTCTGCCAGCACATCTCCGATCTTATTTCTGACCTCAAGCAAGAACTTTGGGTGCAGCTCATCCATCCCAGGGTTTTATCAGTTTTCAATTTTCTTAGCATTTCAACAACTTTCATTTTTGTAAAAACAACTTCAGTTATTAATTCGTCTCTATCTCTTTGAAACAAAGTTTTAGCCTTAGGGATATTTTGGATATCTTCTTTAGTAAAAACATATGAATAAATGAAGCAAATAAAAATGTATTTACTAATTAAAAAAAGTTGAAAGCACAAATTTCGTAAATTTTAGTCAAAACAAAAAAACAGTTTTTATACCAATCTTTACTTAATCATATATTTTCGAGCTTATATGATTTAATTTATATACTCACTTAATAATAAAGAAAAAATTTTTTTTAACTGTGCTGACATGCCTCAAAATTGTATTTAAATTAATCCAAACACTAAAGGCAAACGTTTTTTGGGCACCCATATCAAATTCTTGTTGCTCCCCACTTTGCAGAACCTAAATCCGCCACTGGTAATATAATAATACTAATAGAAGCACATGTTGATGTCTTGTGAATTCTTACACAGGATGTTTTATTTGTCTCCTCTGATGACTTATTTCAAAGCAATTTCATACCTTTACGTGTCTAATTGATTGTCTCCAACCTCGACACGCTCTGGCATTAACTGCGAATCTACGCATAACAAAAATAATGAGCAATCCGTTGAAATAAAACAATTTTAATTGATATTAAGAATGTTATTCAAATTATCATTCAAATAACCTAACACTCTTGAATGGTTTTTTAAAACTATTGCATCCCAAAATCACTTTACTTTACAGCAAGGGTTCTTAACTGGTGTGGTGCATCTAGTTTAGTTGGGTGCCAAAAATAAAAGTTTAAAAAACAATAAAATATTTTGAAAAAACTTTTAAAATACCACGTTTCTGTGAACTGAAAAAAAGAAAATTTTTCTCTGGGCTGTGTGGAAATGTCTTGATGGAGGCATGCATTAATTTTAGACATACGTTTAAAAAACAAGCCATAAATTTTTAAAACTTAAAACGTAGGGCGCCTTTCACTCAAACTAACCATTTGCTATTTTTTAAACAGGATAGAACGTTTATTGAATATAAATGGAGTCCCCCGTGAAATGTATGTATGTATATATATATGTATGTTATTTATGCATTGCTACACCATTCATCTGATCGTAATGAAATTTTCACACAACCTTGAGAGTCAAGGGGAATCAAATATATCTCTCTTGCTCCCGTTTCTTTCCCCGCTTGCTCTCCCGTTTCCGTTCCCGCTTGCTCTCCGTTTCCGTTTCCGCTTGCGCTCATTTTTTCTTTTCCACTCTTTCATGACTTATTTTAGCCCATAAAACGTAAAATAGATTTGCTAAAAGTTGCTTGAAGCCTTCAAACGTTGTTACATAAAAAAATTTGAATTTTATTACGCAATTACCTTCGATGGTCGTACATAGGAACTTTTGGCCTGGAAAGTTAAGAAGGGGAAAAAGTTAAGAAGGTTTGGACTCCTTCTCCGATCCTCCGGCTCAGGGGGCCAAAAACCTTTCGGGTAAAAGTTCCTATACATGATCATTGCATAAGTTTTCGAAGCACTGTTTACAATTGCGTAACAGGCATTACTTGCTAATGGACTTTTTAATATTAAGAAGTCCATGACTTGCTTCCCAGTCTTGCATAATGTGACCGATTGCACGTCATTACAAATTATTAAGAGATAGATGGGGCGGGAAAGCGACCGGAATCGGGAAAGTGACCGGGAGCGGGAAAACGACCGGGAGTGGGAGAGCAAGCGGAAACGGGAAAGCGACCGGGAGCGGGAGAGAAAACGGGGAATTAAACGGGAGCTAGAGAAAAACGATAAAAAACTCTAAAAACCCCCGAGCAACGCCGGGTAACCCCACTAGTGTCTATATATATTTATATATATATATATATATATATATATATATATATATATATATATATATATATATATATATATATATATATATATATATATATATATATATATATATATATATATATATATATAGATATATATATATATATATATACTAGCGGGGGCACCCGGCGTTGCCCGGGGATTTTAGAGGTTTTTCTAATGTTTGTCTCTCTCACTCCCGTTTCCTTCTCCGCTTTCCCGTTCCCGTCGCGTTCAAGGTCGCTTTTCCGCGTATATATATATAGTTCCCGCTCGCTCACCCGCTCATTTTGTGTCGGATTTCAAATTTTTTTTCTCTTTATTTGATTCCCCTTGACTCTCAAAGTTGTGTGAAAATTTCATTACGATTGGATGAATGGTGTAGCAATGCATGAATAACATATATATATATATATATATATATATATATATATATATATACATACATACATACATACATACATACATACATACATACATACATACATACATACATACATACATACATACATACATACATACATACAAACATTCATTTATATATATATATATATATATATATATATATATATATATATATATATATATATATATATATATATATATATATATATATAGTCTTGGACAAACATAACTGAAGACACACAAGAAAGCAAGTTAAGAAAAACGTAGTAAAAAAATTATTTTTGGGGAGAATAATTAGACAAATTTAAAAATCTTTTATTTTAACAACGCTTGTATTTTTTTATTATTATTATTACAACGCTTATATTAACTTGCAATGCTGTTTGTAATTTGTTGTTTCAGCGCAAACGTTGTTTTGAAAACATCGCGACTCGCCCGATCAAATATATATTCAACTATTTATAAAAAAATCAATAAACATGTTTAAATTATAATGTTTTAAAAAACTGTAAACAAATTATCTACAATTTATATATATAAAAAAAAATAACATACATAAAAAATATTTTTTTAATTCAACGCTTGGAAACTTATGAATTTCGATGGATGATATTAAATATGTTATTCCGTTTTCTGATTTAAAAACAAATTTAAACAGTAAAACAATTTATAAACTAACATTTAAACAAAAATTTTTATTCAAATAAAAAAACATAAATAATATTTTTAATTTATAAAAAAACACTAAAAAATAAAAAATTAATATAAAGTATAAAAAAATTGTTTTAAACAACGCTCTTATACTAATGTACAGCTTAAAATGACTTTATTTGGGTTGTTAAAAAAAAGTCACAATGAGCCTTTTTAAAGCAAAAAAGCACTTTTCACAAAAGCTCTTTTCAAAAAAATTATAAGAAAAATTTTTCAATGAACGAGTCAGATTTAAAAAAATTGGCTAATCTTAATTTTAAGTGAAGGATTTAGTTATAACGCGAATACAAAATAGTCATGTCAAATTCCCTACTATAAAAGCGCAATGATGTAATATGTATGTATTATGTCACCCGATTAGCATCTGCAGGTCTGAAAAAACTCACGTTGATAGATTATGAGACGCTGAACACGGTTTGTTAGGGCACTTTTTTGTTAAAATGTTTAAATAAATAGTTATTAGCCGCGAAAGTTTAACGCTTTGCGGATATATATAATGCAGCGTACGTCATCTTTCAATATAAACAAGTTGAAAATAAATAAATCAACGAAGTAGTAGTCGGCGGGATTTTCCCAATTTTATTATTAACGACAATGTACTATTATTGTTCCTCTTATTTTAATTATTAATAAAATTATTATTTACGAAACTATTTTGCTAATATTATTCCTATTATTGGAAAGTTCGACGCTTTGCGGATATATTTAATGAAATTATTATTAACGAAATTTTTCTAATTTGTAATTATTATTCCTCTTATTTTAATTAATAATAATATTATTATTGGAAACTTCTACGCTTTGCGGATACATTTAATGAAATTATTATTAACGACATTTTACTATTTTGCAATTATTATTCCTCTTATTTTAATTATTAATGATATTATTATTGGAAAGTTCGACGCTTTGCGGATATATTTTGAGCATACGTCATAACTTAATATAAACAAATTGAAAATAAATAAATCGCCGAAGTAGTACATAGGCGGGTTTTCCCAAAATCAGCCATTAAAGTTTGGGTTTTGTTTTAGGCGGTTTTTTAATTATAAGCCATTAATTATTATCAGTGTTATTTTAGTTCAGTAAATAATTGTAGTTCTTATTTTTATTCTATTCTTAAATTTTATTTATTATTATTATTTTATTTTAGTTCATCAAATAATTTTAGTTTTTATTATTATTTAGCTCTACAAAATAAGCATGGAAAATTCTTCCGTTCCCTTCCGAACATCCCCGAAAAGTCGGTTTTTTTCGGTTTTTATCGGTTGTCGGAAGTTCGGAATTAAATTATTTCCGAACCCGAAAAAAACCGAACGTTCGGAAATATTTTTCGGGTTTTTTCGGAATTCCGAAAAAAAAAAAAATTCACCGGTCGTCATTTTAGATCAATGAAATATTATAATTAAATAATTATGTTATATCTTTCTATATATCTATGTATCTTTCCTTCTCCTTCGGTTTGCGATAATGGAAACAGATCAAATGTGTTGACATTTTGAGGTTTGCCCATCTCTTTCATCCCTTCTTCAAAGGTGCTCTGCTCAAGTCTGAAAAGTGTTTTGATTCAACTGTAAAACATTTGATAGAAGATCATGGTAGCACAAAAAAGTTCAGAAAGACCCTGAGCTATTCTCAGTCACGGCCCACCTTTGTACCTGGTGATGAGGCTGAAAGAAGGGTTCTGGAGTTGTCAGAAGATGAGGGATTAGAAGAGGTTTCCCAGCTTCAAAAAGAATTAGATCTGTACCTGACTTTGCCAAAACCTTTTGAACGTTCCAAGGTACTTTTTCGTGATTATTCTGATTTATTTGAAATATAAATAAATATACTAATGTTTGTGTTATCTCCCTATGAAGGTTGACATTTTACAGTGGTGGAAGCAGCAACAGAGTGCCATGCCAATCCTTGCCAGGCTTGCGAGAGGAATATTCTGTGTCCCGCTTTCATCTACTTCTAGTGAGAAATTGTTCTCAGCTTCGAGCAACATCGTCTCCACCTCAAGGATGGACCTCAATCCAGGCACAACTTCGGCTCTTTTTTATGTCCAACAGAATTGGGGGAAAGTTAAAGTACCTAACTGGAATTATATTTCTGAAGAAGACAAGGAAGAGGAAAGTTCGTCAACGTTGTGCAAAGAATCGGGTCAAGGACCTACATGCATTGAACTCAATGATGATTGATGTTTAATGCATTTTTAATTTTTGTGTTTCTTTATATATAAAAATGACTGTGAGTTTGTCTGCCTCTTATACAAATCTAAACCGCTGGAGCGATCTTGATGAAATTTGGCAAAGAGGTAGTTCTCATACAGGGGAAGAAAGTTAAGGTTTGGACTCCCTACCCCGATCCCCCGACCCCCGACTCAGGGGAACCCAAAAAAAATGAAAAACTATAACAAAACCCTGAGCAACGCCGGGTAACCGCGCTAGTGGAAAATAAATTTGACTTCATACTGTTAGTTTTAGTCAAAATTTCGCCGCCGAAACACTTCCGCAAGAATTGCGTTTTTTCGGAAGTGCTACGGCTGTTCCGTATAATATCCGAATATCCTCGATCTTTCGGAATCGGTTTTTGAAAGTTCGGAATGAAATTATTTCCGAACCCGATTAAAACCGAACGTTCGGAAGAAAAATATTTCCGATTACTTCCGTACCCGAATAAAACCGAACGACAAACTTCCATGCTTACTACAAAATTAAATTTAGTTTTTATTTTATTACAGTTCTTGAAATAATTTTCGTTTTTATTCTTATTTTATTCAGATAAAAAAAATTTCGTTTTTATTTTATTTTTGTTCAATATTAGTTCATGCTCTAAATATTTTTCTTACTATAGCCAATTTCATGCAGTGTATATATGGAAAAATAATAATTTTGTAACACAGGAATATGGTATGATCAAAATTTCAACAAATTCAGATTTATGAAATCTCTTTAGATGCAAACTCAAATTTGTGGGATTTTTTTCGCTAAGATGGATTCCACATTCTTTATTTTGAGAATCCATTGCCATACATTTAGATTTGTTGGTGCTGGAATCGTAAACAAAAAATTCCCACACGGAACTATCCTTTTTTTCGCCTAGCAAGCATTTTTGCAAGAGAACTCATAATTATTTTCAATGATTACAACTTTTTTATGATAACAAGAAAGATAAGAAAGAAATGGGTGTGCATTTCAAAAATTAGACAACCATAGAAATCTATATCATAGATATCCACAAATATTGGTTATCTAGGCGAATATCTATGTACACAACTTTCAATAATTTTCGTTCGAAAATTAATTTTTATTTTTATTTTTATTCAGTTTGCATTATTTAAATTTTATTTTCATTTTATTATCGTTCAGAAAATAATTTTCGTTATTATTATTATTCAGTTTTTATTCTATTTACGTTCTTTAAATAATTATAGCTTCTTTTTCGTTCTTATTAACGAATACAATAAAAAATTTCGGTTTTATTCAGTTTTCGTTAACAAAAATATCACTGATTATTATTAACGACATTTTACTATTTTGCAAATATTATTACTCTTATTTTAATTATTAATAATATTATTATTTACGAAAATTAACTAATTTGCAAATATTATTCCTATTATTGGAAAGTTCGACGCTTTGTAGATATATTTAATGAAATTATTATTAACGACATTATTTATTTTAATACATTATATAAAATATATTAATATATTAAATAAAAAGTTATTAGCCGCGAAAGTTTAACGCTTTGCGAATATAATTTGAGCATACGTCATAACTCATTATAAACAAGTTGAAAATAAATAAATCACCGAAGTAGAACATCGGCGGGTTTTCCCAATATCAGCTATTGAAGATTGGGTTTTTTGTAGGCGTTTTTTTTTCATTATCAGCCATTAAAAGTTGTGTTGTTTCTTAGGCTTTTTTTTCACAATCACCCAAAATATGTTGTTCATTTCGTAGGCTGTTTTTCCGATACCATCAAAAAAATAGCAATGATGTAATATGTGTTATGTATTATGTATTATGTCACCCGATTACCATCTGCAGGTCTGAAAAAACTCACGTTGATAGATTATGAGACGCTGAACACGGTTTGTTGAGGCACTTATTTGTTAAATTGTTTAAATAAAAAGTTATTAGCCGCGAAAGTTCTACGCTTTGCGGATATATATAATGCATCGAACGTCATCTTTCAATATAAACAAGTTGAAAATAAATAAATCACCGAAGTAGTCGGAGGGTTTTTTCCAATTTTAAACAAGTTGTAAATTATTATTAACGACAATTTACTATTTTGCAATTATTATTCCTCTTATTTTAATTCTAAATGATATTATTATTAACGAAGATTAACTATTTTGCTAATCATATTCCTATTATTGGAAAGTTCGACGCTTTGAGGATATATTTAATGAAATTATTATTAACGACATTTTTCTATTTTGTAATTATTATTCCTCTTATTTTAATTATTAATAATATTATTATTTACGAAATTAACTAATTTGCTAATATTATTCCTATTATTGGAAAGTTCGACGCTTTGCGGATATATTTTGAGTATACGTCATAACTCAATATAAACAAGTTGAAAATAAATAAATCACCAAAGTAGTACATCGGCGGGTTTTTCCAATATCAGCCATTGAAGGTTGGGTTTTTGTAAGCTGTTTTTTTTCATTATCAGCCATTAAAGTATGGGTTTTTTCTTAGGCTTTTTTTCACTATCACCCAAAATATGTTGTTTTTTTCGTAGGCTGTTTTTTTCGATGCTATCTATTTAATATTGTGTTTTTCGTAGGCGGCTTTTTCACTATCACCCAATAAATGCTGTTTTTTTCGTAGGCTGTTTTTCCCGATCACAACCAATAAATATTGTGTTTATCGTATTTGGTTTTTTCACTATCACACAATAAATGTGATTTTTTCGTAGGCTATTTTTTCCAATATCGCCCATTTACGATTTTTTTTGTAGGCGTTTTTCCAAAATCATCCAATGAATTAGAAGACCATTCCAAAACGTTTTGAAGTAAAAAATCATCTGCTACTGGCTGAAATAGTCACATGCCTCGTTTGCGAAGCATGCGTAAAGTTATTACTATATAAGCTCATTGGTGTTGTTTTTGAGCTTAGAGTGCTATTTGAGTGCAACTACCTTTACTATTAATATGTAAAAACTCACATGCTTTGCGCGCGAAACGTGCGTCAAGTGCTGGTCCCTACTATAAAAGCGCAATGATGCATTATGTATTATGTAATATGTATGTCACCCGATTATCATCTGCAGGTCTGAAAAAACTCACGTTGATAGATTATGAGACGCTGAACACGGTTTGTTAGGGCACTTTTTTGTTAAAATGTTTAAATAAAAAGTTATTAGCCGCGAAAGTTCAACGCTTTGCGGATATATATAATGCATCGTACGTCATCGCTGAATATAAACGAGTTGAAAATAATCAAATTACCGAAAGCGAGTTTTCCCAAAACTTTTGAGATTACCTCATCAAACAATATAAAGAAGTTGAAAATAAACAAATCACCGAAGGCGTGTTTTTCCTATAATTTTGAGATTACGTCATCACACATTATAAACAAGTTAAAATAAATAAAGGTGGTTTTATTCGTAGGCGGTTTTTCCAATATAAGCCAATAAAGGTTTTTTTTTCGTAGGCGGTTTTTTCAAATTTAGCCATTCAAAGAGAAGACCATTTCACAACGTTTCCAAGTGAAAAGCATCTGCGAATAGCTAGAAAAACTCACACGCTTCGCGCGCGAAGCGTGCGTCAAGTGCTGGTTCCCTACTATAAAAGCGCAATGATGTAATATGTATTATGCATGTATGTCACCCGATTAGCATCTGCAGGTCTGAAAAAACTCACGTTGATAGATTATGAGACGCTGAACAAGGTTTGTTAGAGCACTTTTTTGATAAAATGTTTATATAAAAAGTTATTAGGCGCGAAAGTTTAACGCTATGCGGATATATATATAATGCATCGTACGTCATCTTTTAATATAAACAAGTTGAAAATAAATAAATCAACGAAGTAGTAGTTGGCGGGTTTACTATTTTGCAATTATTATTCCTCTTATTTTAATTATTATTATTAACGAAGATTAACTATCTGGCTAATATCGACGCTTTGCGGATATATTTAATAAAAATATTATTAACGGCGGTTTTTCTCAATATCAGCCATTAAAGGCTGGGTTTTTTAGGCGGTTTTTTTTCATTATCAGTCAATAAAGGTTGAGTTTTTTCTTAGGCTTTTTTTCACTATCACCCAAAATATGTTTTTTTTCGTAGGCTGTTTTTCCCTATACCATCCATTAAATATTGTGTTTTTCGTAGGCGGTATTTTCACTATCACCCAATAAATGTTGTTTTTTTTTTAGTCTGTTTTTCCCGATCCCATCCAATTAATATTGTGTTTTTCGTAAGCGTGCGTAAAGTTATTACTATATAAGCGCATTGATGTTGTTTTCGAGCTTAAAGTGCTATATTTGACTGCGAATACCATTACTATTAATATGTACAAACTGACAGGCTTCGCGCGCGAAGCGTGCGTCAAGTGCTAGTAATAATAATTTCGGAACAAGCTGTTTTTTATCTGGCATTGCATTTCAAATTAATAAGCATTTTTGGTTGAACAAATGGGAGACGTTCAAAAATCAAAAACACCAGTCTATAGCATCAAGTATTTAAAAGATCGTGGTCAATATTTTTTTTATTTTATAGAATTGCAATAAAGTATTATGTATGTATTAAGTATGTCACCCGATTAGCATTTGCAGGTCTGAAAAAACTCACGTTGATCGATTATGAGACGCTGAACACAATTTGTTCAGCCAATTTATGTTAAAAATGTTTAAATAAAAAGTTATTAGCCGCGAAAGTTCTACGCTTTGCGGATATATATAATGCATCGAACGTCATCTTTCAATATAAAAAAGTTGAAAATAAATAAATCTTTGAAGTAGAAAGCCGGCGGGTATTCCCCAATTATAATTATATAAAAATATAAATTATTCCAATATTTTAATAATCAAAACTCACACGCTTCGCCATCGAAGCTTGCATCAAGTGCTGGTTCCTAACATAAAAGCGCATTGATGTATTATGTATTATGTATTATGTCACCCGATTAGCATCTACAGGTCTGAAAAAACTCACGTTGATAGATTATGAAACGCTGAACACGGTTTGTTGGGGCACTTTTTTGTTAAAATGTTTAAATAAAAAGTTATTAGCCGCGAAAGTTCTACGCTTTGCGGATATATATAATGCATTGTACGTCATCTTTCAATATAAACAAGTTAAAAATAAATAAATCTTCGAAGTAGAAAGCCGGCGGGTTTTCCTCAATTAAAATAATATAAAAATTTAAATTATTCCAATATTTCAATTTTTAATAATATTATTAATAAAGAAAATTAACTAATTTGCTAATATTATTCCTATTATTGGAAAGTTAAGGCGGGCGCACACGAACAACAAAGTTGTGCAACTAAGTTTTGCAACTGAGTTTTCAGAGCAACTTTTGCGCGCACACGCTCCTCGTTGCAGTTGGTACTTGTTGTCTACTTTTAATCAAAACATGGACGTCGCGGCTGCTGCAGTTGTTGCTATGCATTGCGTAATTAAGTTAAAACAAAAAAAAAGAGTAGCAGACAAAGAGCTATTTGGGTGAAACCCTGGATAATGAAACGGTTAGATTTTATTTAATTATTGGTGCACAGAAATTTAAACGTCATTTGTTTTACACACATAAACAATTGTATGTAGATCCACACACGGAGCATTTTCTAAATTGTTGCCAAAGATGCTGTTGACGGACACGTGGTCATTTCGAAATTTTATGAGGATGGACTATGAGTCATTTAAAATTCTTTTGGAGAAAGTGTCACCGCTTATAAGTCACCATGACACAGTCATGAGGAAGAGTATTCAGCCGGCTGAACGACTCGGACTCACTTTACGTTTTCTGGCTACAGGTAATTTTACAGTTATTATTTAACTAAACATTAACTGATAGTATCTAAAGCAATTGAACCATTACTTAAATGTTTTATAACATTTTGTAGGTGAAACCTTCACCAGTTTAAGCTATTTGTTTCGCTTGGGCAAAAGAACAGTGAGTAACATTGTGTTTGAAGTATGTCAAGCGATTATATCAGCTTTACAAGATTATCTGCAGGTTAGAACCTATAAACGATATCGATATAGGTAGTTTGTTAAAAATAACAACAACAGATATAAAATTAATTTTTTTGTATTCAATGTTCCAATTAAAAGTTTCATAAATTACCGAAATTTGACGTTTGCAAAGGAGTTTTCGGAGCAATCATAATTCGGTAAACTGGCTGTTTACCGGTCATGACTTCTGCTTCCATATTAGTTTTTGGCTCCTCTTCCTGAGCTTTCATCACCATTTCCATAATTTTTAATTTGAGATTTTTTTTGCTTTGATGTTCTTCACTTTTCTCATTTCCACTGAGACAAAGTTTCCAAAAATGTCATCATCATCGTTCTGTGGCTCATCTGATGATAATTTTTCAAAATATTTCCCCATTGTTTCCAGGGTGTTTATCTCCACAGAATCTTCCATGTTTTTTCTTTTTCTTTTTTTAATGGGTGTCTCAGAATCTTCCATGCAGTAAGTAGGCAGGTTCTGGTTCATTGTCTTCAGCTATGGCTGGTTTGGCCTCCAAGTCATTTGTGGGTAGCTGGAAAAAGTTGTAAGATTTATTAGAAAACAAAAACTAAGAATAAAATTGTATGTGCTTATAGTAATCGATAGGATTGCTTTTTTAATTTCACTCTTACAATAATGTGAACATTTTTATTTATACAAAGGTTCCTAGCACCGAACAAGAATGGAAAACTGTGGCTGCTGAGTTTTGGAAGCAGTGGAATTTTCCCAACTGCATCGGGGCATTAGATGGAAAACATGTGGCAGTTGCAGCACCCTCAAACAGCGGATCACAATACTATAATTACAAACATTTTAACAGTATTGTATTGTTGGCACTTGTTGATGCCTCGTACAAATTTCTATTTGTCGACATTGGAAATTATGGACGTGTTGCTGATGGAGGTGTGTTTAACAGTTGCTCATTGGCAATAGGCTTAAGCAATAACATGTTAAATATTCCTGTTGCTTGCCGACCTCCAGGATCCACCAACGTCTTACCTTATGTTATTGTTGCTGATGATGCATTTGCGTTGAAGACTTATATTATGAAGCCTTATTGCAGCAGAGGGTTGTCGCCCCAACAAAGAATCTTTAACTACAGGCTTAGTAGAGCGCGAAGGGTTGTTGAAAATGCTTTCGGTATCTTAAGCAACCGATTCAAAGTTTTTGGACGCCCCATAGCTTTAGCACCTAAAAAAGTGGATATTGTAATTATGGCTACGTGTTGTTTGCACAATTTTCTCCTTCGAAGTTTCACTTCTACCTCAAACTACATTGGGCCAGATGAAGTTCCTGTCTCCAACTTATTGCCTCAAAATTGGGGCAAATCGGGTTTCCGTCGAATCGACACAAGTGCGAGACCAGTTCTGCTCCTACGTTAACAGCACAGTTGGGGCTGTGAGTTGGCAGGAAGAAATAATCAATTAAGCAGTTTGGCATACATTTGTTTGTATGATGAAGTGTGTTGTTTGTTTTATATTGCTGTGTGTGTAGATGAAATAAAATTTAGTAAAAACCTGAAGATTAGTGATTGTTCTCCTTCTTTCACTGTGTTTTTCTAGGAATGAAAGAGCATTAAAATAGCGCCACTTGCTTTCACTTTTTGCTCCTCCCCCAGCTCCTGATTTGCCTTTTTGATTTGCCAACCTTAGCTCTTTAAAAAACTGGGTTCTTAAATTTGCCCATTTTCTCTCCACCTCCAAAACTGAAAAAAAAAATTTTTTACCACATTCTGGAAATGAATATTAGCATGTACTGGAATCTAGTACATGCTAGAGTCTTGTAACTAGACTATACACTATAAATTGCTATAATAAAATAAGCACTAGTGGCTAGCTAGACTATTGACTAATGGAAATTACTATTGAGTACTATTGACAATGCGACGCCAAATCTCTTTTAAAACTAAATACTAGTCATTGACCACGTTTAAAATTTAAAATACAATTTAAGGCAGATGCATAAAAAATATTATTTTCACCATTCTTCCCGAGCGAATCCGCAAATTTTTGCACAAAAACACGTTTTTTTTTCACGGTTTCTATAATCCGGCGAACAAATATCGTACAAACTACTATTTTCTTCATAGTAGTTTATTAAATTTGTGATCGCTTCGCTCGTCCACTCTACTTCCATTTAATATTTTTTATAAACAAAAATGATCAACCAATCACAGTGCAATGTGGGTCTCGAAGTTTTCAAACGAATTTGAAAACTAAACCAGTTGGGCAACTGAGTTGACAACTTGAAAAGTTGTCCAACTCGAGGTGCGCACACGAGCAATTTGGCTGCACAACTCGAGTTGCACAACTTAGTTGCACAACGTTGTTGTTCGTGTGCGCCCGCCTTTAGACGCTTTGCGGATACATTTAATAAAATTATTATTTTTAACGACATTTTACTATTTTGCAATTATTATTCCTCTTATTGTAATAATTGCTAATTAATAATAATTTCAATAAATGTAACCGTAATGCGTCGAACTTTCCAATAATAGGAATAATATTAGCAATAATAGGAATAATATTAGCAAATTAGTTAATTTTCGTAAATAATAATATTATTAATAACATTTTACTATTTTGCAATTAGTATTCCTCTTATTGTAATAAGATGAAAATAAATAAATCACCGGCGGCTTTTTCACTATCACCAATAAATATGGGTTTTTTTGTAGGCTGTTTTTTCCAATATCACAAATTAAAGGGTTTTTTAAGCAGATTTTCTAAAATCATCCAATCAAAGAGAATGCCATTCCAAAACGTTTTCAATTGTAAAATCATCAGCTACTGGCTAAAATAGTCAGACGCTTCGCTTGCGAAACCTGCGAAAAGTTATTACTATAATAGCGCATTGGTGTTGTTTTTGAGCTTAGAGTGCGATTTGAGTGCGACTACCTTCACTATTAATATGTAAAAACTCACACGCTTCGCGCGCGAAGCGTGCGTCAAGTGCTGGTTCCTACTATAAAAGCGCAATGATGTATTATATATTATGTATTATGTAATACTAGCAGTGCCCGTAGCGGCTTCGCTCGCATGAAATTAGAGAGTTTGAAGCGTGCATCCATAGTAGAGATCAATTTTTTAGGTCTGGCTCGGCCCGTCGACAACTTAGCCCAGCTCGTTTTAAAAACCCAAACTCTTGGCCCGGCACAGCCCGTCTGAATTAGGCCCAGCCCATTCTTACAGGCCTTGAAGTTCTATATACTTGATGAAAAACTTCGGCCCGTCCCACCTTGACTTCAGGTTTGGCATGCCCAACTGAAGACCCTATAATCACTAAAATATCTATATACTTGGTGAAAAACGTCGGTCCGTCTCACTCTGATTTATGGTTTGACCTGGCCCGTGTGAAGACTCTAAAATAACGGCTTGGCCCGGCCGGTGATAAACTGGACTTAGCTACTTTTAACCGGCACACAACTTCAAAATACTAATTTTTACATTTGTAGCACTTACAGTTTTTGAGTAGCAGTTACTTTAAAAAACAAATAACCCTATTTTCCACCCCACATTTGAAATCCTGGAAACCAAATTTTCAAAAATGCTAAAACACGTATTTCATTATTTTTGGAGTAGAAACTAAATACTAATTTTTACTCCTGTAGCATTTACAGTTTTTGAGTAGCAGCTACTTTAAAAACCAAATAACCCAATTTTCCAACCCACATTTGAGGTCCGGGAAACTGCATTTTCAAAAAATGGTAAAACATATATTTTTTTATTTTTCAAGAAGAATCCATATACCAAATTTCAAAATTTCCTCATTTTTGTTTTTCGAGATATACATTGTTTTAGAAAAAATTTGTTTTCCAGTTTCTTCCGCTCAGGAGCAAAATTTTCAAAAATCCTTTTTTAGTGGATGCTTACGCAATAAAAGTAATATAAGTTCCAAAATTTCACGTTCGTAGGATGAGGCGTTTGAGCTCGGCGTTGATTATCAGTCAGTCAGTCAGTCATGACATGTTCATTTATATATATTGATGTATTATGTCACCCGATTAGCATCTGCAGGTCTGAAAAAAATTCACGTTGATAGATTATGAGACGCTGAACAAGGTTTGTTAGGTCACTTTTATGTTAAAATGTTAAAATAAAAAGTTATTAGCCGCGAAAGTTTAACGCTATGCGGATATATATAATGTATCGTACGTCATCGCTGAATATAAACAATTTAAAAATAAATAAATCACCAAAGTAGTAGTCGGCGGGTTTTCCCCAATTTTAAAAAAGTTATAAATTATATTTAACGACAATTTACTATTTTGCAATTATTATTCCTCTTATTTTAATTATTATTATTAACGAAGATTAACTATTTTGCTAATATTATTCCGATTATTGTAAAGTTCGACGCTTTGCGGATACATTTAATGAAATTATTATTAACGACATTTTAATATTTTGCAATTATTATTCCTCTTATTTTAATTATTAATAATATTATTATTTACGAAAATTAACTAATTTACTAATAATATTCCTATTATTGGAAAGTTCGACGCTTTGTGGATATATTTAATGAAATTATTATTAACGACATTATTTATTTTAATACATTATATATAATATATTAATATATTAAATAAAAAGTTATTAGCCGCGCAAGTTTAACGCTTTGCGAATATAATTTGAGCATACGTCATAACTCAATATAAACAAGTTGAAAATAAATAAATCACCGAAGTTGTACATCGGCAGGTTTTCCCAATATCAGCCATTGAAGATTGGGTTTTTTGTTGGCGTTTTTTTCATTATCAGCCATTAAACGTTGGGTTGTTTCTTAGGCTTTTTTTCACTAGCTTTTTTTTCACTATCACCCAAAATATGTTGTTCGTTTCGTAGGCGGTTTTTTCACTATCACCCAATAAATGTTGTTTTTTTCGTAGGCTGTTTTTCCGATACCATCAAATAAATAGTGTTTTTCATAGGCGGTTTTTTCACTATTACCCATTTAACATAGTTTTATTCGTAGGCTGTTTTTTCCAAATCGCCCATTAAAGGTTTTTTTGACGTAGGCACTTTTTCCAAAATCATCTAATCAAATAGAAGACCATTCCTAAACGTGTCCAAGTAAAAAATCATCTGCTACTAAATATTTTAGTCACACGCTTCGCTTGCGAAGCGTGCGTAAGTTTATTACAATATTATCGCATTGGTGTTGTTTTTGTGCTTAGAGTGCTATTTGAGTGCGACTACCATTACTATTAATATGTAAAAACTCACACGCTTCGCGCGCGAAGCGTGCGTCAATTGCTGGTTTCCAACATAAAAACGCAATGATGTAATATGTATTATGTATGTATGTCACCCGATTAGCATCTGCAGGTCTAAAAAAATTCACGTTGATAGATTATGAGTTGCTGAACACGGTTTGTTAGGGCACTTTTTTGTTAAAATGTTTAAATAAATAGTTTTTAGCCGCGAAAATTTAACGCTTTGCGGATATATATAATGCATCGTACGTCGTCACTTAATATAAACAAGTTGAAAATTAATATTAACGACAATTTACTAATTTGCAATTATTATTCCTCTTATTTTATTTATTAATAAAATTGTTATTAACGAAAATTAACTAATTTGCTAATATTATTTCTATTATTGGAAAGTTCGACGCATTGCGTATATATAAAAAACAACCAACGTCATCGCTGAATAAGTGAATATAAACAAATTGAAAATAAACAATTTACCGAAGTAGTAGTCGCCGGGTTTTTTCCAATTTTGAGCATACGTCATAACTCAATAAAAACAAGTTGAAAATAAATAAATCACCGATGTAGTACATAAGTGTGTTTTCCCAATATCAGCCATTGAATGTATGGTTTTTTGTAGGCGGTTTTTTTCATTATCAGGTTGGGTTTTTTCGTAGGCTTTTATTTTCAATAGCGCCCATAAAAAGTTTTTTTGTTTCTTAGGCGTTTTTTTCTATAATAGCCCTTACAGTTTTTTTTCTTAGGCGGTTTACGTATATATTTTGAGCATACGTCAAAACTCAATATTAACAAGTTGAAAATAAATAAATCACCGGCGGGTTTTCCTAATATCAGCCATTGAAGGTTGGGTTTTTTGTAGGAGGTTTTTTTCATTATCAGCCATTAAAGGTTGGGTTTTTCGAAGAATGTTTTTCCAATATTGCCCAATCAAAGTTTTTTTTTCGTAGGAGTTTTTTTTCTACCCGTTACAGTTTGTTTTTTTTTTCGTAGGCTGTTTTCCCGATACCATTCAATAAATATTGTGTTTTTCGTAGGCTGTTTTTTTCAATATCACCCATTAAAGGTTTTTTTGTAGGCAGCTTTTCTAAAATCATCCAATCAAAGAGAAGACCATTCCAAAACGTGCTCAAGTAAAAAATCATCAGCTACTGGCTAAAATAGTCACACGCTTCGCTTGCGAAGTTGTTACTATAATAGCGCATTGGTGTTGTTTTTAAGCTTATAGTGCAAATAAAGTGCGACGACCTTTACTATTAATATGTAAAATCACACGCTTCGCGCGCGAAGCGTGCGTCAAGTGCTGGTTTCCTAACATAAAAGCGCAATGATGTATTATGTATTATGTATTATGTCACCCGATTACCATCTGCAGGTCTGAAAAAACTCACGTTGAAAGATTATGAGACGCTGAACACGGTTTGTTAGGGCACTTTTTTGTTAAAATGTTTAAATAAAAAGTTATTAGCCGCGAAAGTTCAACGCTTTGCGGATATATAAAATGCATCGTACGTCATCGCTGAATATAAACAAGTTGAAAATAAATATATCACCGAAATATTAGTCGGCGGGTTTTTCCCAATTTTAAACAAGTTGTAAATTATTATTAACGACAATTTACTATTTTGCAATTATTATTCCTCTTATTTTAATTATCAATAATATTATTATAAACGAAGATTAACTATTTTGCTAATATTATTCCTATTATTGGAAAGTTCGACGCTTTGCGGATATGTTTAATAAAAATATTATTAACGACATTTTTCTATTTTTTAATTATTATTCCTTTTAATTTAATTATTAATAATATTATTTTTCACGAAAATTAACTAATTTGCTAATATTATTCTTACTAGCAGTGCCCGTAGCGGCTTCGTTCGCATGAAATTAGAGAATTTGAACCGTGCATCCATAGGTGTCGGCTCGGCCCGTCGACAACTTGGCTCAGTCCGTTTCAAAACCAAAATTCCTGGCCCGACACGGCCCGTCTAATTTAGGCCCGGCCCGTTTTTACAGGTCTAGAAATTCTATATACTTGATGAAAAACTTCGGCCCGTCCCATCTCGACTTCAGGTTTGGCCCGGCCCGTCTGAAGACCCTAAAATCACTAAAATGTCTATATGCTTAGTGAAAAACCTCGGCCCGTAACACCTTGATTTAAGGTTTAGCCTCGCCCGTAAAAAGACCCTAAAATAAACTGGACTTAGCTACTTTTAACCGGCACAAAACCTCAAAATACTAAGTTTAACATCTGTAATGCCTGCTGTTGTTGAGTAGCAGTTATTTAAAAATCAAATAACCCTTATTTTGACCCCACATTTGAAGTCATGGAAACCAAAGTTTTAAAAAATGGTGAAACACGTATATTTTATTTTAGTAGATACTAAGTATTAATTTTTACATCGGTTGCAATTACAGTTGTTGAGTAGCAGTTACTTTAAAAACCAAATAACCCTATTTTCCACCCCACATTTGAAGTCCTGGAAACCCAATTTTCAAAAAATGGTGAAACATGTATATCATTATTTTTAGAGTAGAAACTAAATACTAATTTTTATTTTTTGAGTATTCACGGTTTTTGAGTAGCAGCTACTTTAAAAACCAAGTAATTTTTTTGTCCACCCCACATTTAAGGTCCTGGAAACCAAATTTGTAAAAAATGGTGAAACACATATATCTTTATTTTTAGAATAGAAATTAAATACTAATTTTTACATCTTTGGTATTTACAGTTTTTGAGTAGTTACTTTAAAAAACAAATAACCTTATTTTTCACCCCACATTTAAAGTCCTGGAAACCAATTTTTCAAATAATGCTAAAACACGTATTTTATTATTTTTGGAGTAGAAACTAAATACTAATTTTTACTCCTGTAGCATTCACAGTTTCAAAATCTCCTCATTTTTGGTTTTTGAGATATCCATTGTTTTAGAAAAAAGATTGTTTTCTAGTTTCTTCCCCTCAGGAGCAAAATTTTCAAAAATCCTTCTTTAGTGGATGCTTACGCAGTAAAAGTAATATAAATTCCAAATTTCACGTTTCTAGGATGAGGCGTTTGAGCTCGGCGCTGATTAGCAGTGAGTCAGTCAGTCAGGACATGTACTTTTATATATATAGATTATTGGAAAGTTCGACGCTTTGCGGATATATTTTGAGAATACGTCATAACTCAATATAATACAAACTGAAAAAAAATAAATCACCGAAGTAGTACATCGGCGGGTTTTCCCAATATCAGCCATTGAAGGCTGGTTTTTTTGAAGGTGGTTTTTTTCATTATCAGCCATTAAAGGTTGGTTTTTTCTTAGGCTTTTTTCACTATCACCCAAAATATGTTGTTTTTTTCGTAGGCTGTTTTTTTCGATACTGTCTATTTAATATTGTGTTTTTCTTAGGCGGTTTTTAACTATCACCCAATAAATGTTGTTTTTTAAGCTGTTTTTCCCGATCACATCCAATAAATATTGTTTTTCGTTTTCGGTTTTTTCACTATCACACAGTAAATGTGGTTTTTTTCGTAGGCTATTTTTTCCAATATCGCCTTTTTCAACATCATCCAATCAGTTAGAAGACCATTCCAAAACGTTTTGAAGTGAAAAATCATCTGCTACTGGCTGAAATAGTCACATACTTCGCTTGCGAAGCGTGCGTAAAGTTATTACTATATAAGCGCATTGATGTTTTTGAGCTTAGAGTGCTATTTGAGTGCGACTACCTATTAATATGTAAAAATTCACATGCTTCGCGCGCGAAGCGTGCGTCAAGTGCTGGTTCCCTACTATGAAAGCGCAATGGTGTATGTCACCCGATTAGCATTTGCAGGTCTGAAAAAACTCACGTTGATAGATTATGAGAAGCTGAACAAGGTTTGTTAGAGCACTTTTTTGTTAATTTGTTAAAATAAAAAGTTATTAGCCGCAATCACCGAAGTAGTAGTCAGCGGGTTTTTCCCAATTTTAAACATGTTGTAAATTATTATTAACGACAATTTACTATTTTGCAATTATTATTCCTCTTATTTTAATTATTATTAATAACGGAGATTAACTATTTTGCTAATATTATTTCTATTATTGGACGCTTTGCGGAAATATTCAATGAGATTATTATTAACGAAATGTTTCTATTTTGTAATTATTATTCCTTTTATTTTAATTGTTATTATTATTATTATTAATTACAAAAAACGACAATTTACTATTTTATAAAACGTGTTCATATACAACCGGCTATCATAGTCACACGCTTCGCTTGCAAAGCGTGCGCAAAGTTATTACTATAATAGCGCATAGGTGTTGTTTATGAGCTTAGAGTGCGATTTGCGTGCGACTAATTTTACTATTAATATGTAAAAACTCAAACGCGCGCGAGGCATGCGTCAAGTGCTGGTCCCTACTATAAAAGCGGATATATATAATGCATCGTACGTCATCGCTGAATATAAACACGTTGAATATAAACAAATCACCGAAAGCGGGTTTTCCCAAAAATTTTGAGATTACGTCATCACGCATTATAAACAAATTGAAAATAAATAGAGGTGGTTTTATTCGTAGGCGATTTTTTCAATATCAGCCAATAAAGGTTGTTTTTTTGTAGGCAGTTTTTTCAAATTTCAGTCATTATAATTTGTTTTTTGTGTAGTCGGTTTTTTCTAACAAACGATTTGAGTGTGATTACCTAAAGTACTAAAATAACCAAACTCACACGCTTCGCGCGCGAAGCGTGCGTCAAGTGCTGGTTCCTAACATAATAGCGCAATGATGTAATATGTATTATGTATTATGTCACCCGATTAGCATCTGCAGGTCTGAAAAAACTCACGTTGATAGATTATGAGATGCTGAATAAGGTTTGTTAGGGCACTTTTTTGTTAAAATGTTTAAATAAAAAGTTATTAGCCGCGAAAGTTTAACGCTTTGCGGATATATATAATGCATCGTACGTCATCGCTGAATATAAACAAGTTGAAAATAAATAAATCACTGAAGTAGTAGTCGGTGGGTTTTTTCCCAATTTTAAACAAGTTGTAAATTATTATTAACGACAATTTACTATTTTGCAATTATTATTCCTCTTATTTTAATTATTATTATTAACGAAGATTAACTATTTTGCTAATATTATTCCGATTATAAGAAAGTTCGACGCTTTGCGGATATATTTAATGAAATTATTATCAACGAAGATTAACTATGTTGCTAATATTATTCCTATTATTGGAAAGTTCGACGCTTTGCGGATATATTTAATAAAAATGTTATTAACGACATTTTTCTATTTTTTAATTATTATTCCTCTTATTTTAATTATTAATAATATTATTATTTAGGAATATTAACTAATTTGCTAATAACATTCCTATTATTGGAAAGTTTGACGCTTTGCGCATATATTTTGAGCATACGCCATAACTCAATATAATCAAATTGAAAATAAATAAATCATCGTAGTAGTACATCGGCGGGTTTTCCCAATATCAGCCATTGAAGGCTGGGTTTTTTTTTGAGAAGGTTTTTTTCATTATCAGCCATTAAAGGTTGGGTTTTTTCTTAGGCTTTTTTCCCTATCATTCAGTATACGTTGGTTTTTTTTGTAGGCTGTTGTTTTCGATACTATCCATTTAATATTGTGTTTTTCGTAGGCGGTTTTTTCACGATCACCCAATAAATGTTGTTTTTTTCGTAGGCTGTTGTTTTCGATACTATCCATTTAATATTGTGTTTTTCGTATGCTATTTTTTCCAATATCGCCCATTTAAGGTTTTTTTCGTAGGCAGTTTTTCCAACATCATCCAATCAATTAGAAGACCATTCCAAAACGTTTTGAAGTGAAAAATCATCTGCTACTGGCTGAAATAGTCACATGCTGTGCTTGCGAAGCATGCGTAAAGTTATTACTATATAAGCGCTTTGGTGTTGTTTTTGAGCTTAGTTTGCAATTTGAGTGCGACTACCTTTACTATTAATATGTAAAAACTTACACGCTTCGCGCTCGAAGCGTGCGTCAAGTGCTGGTTCCTTACTATAAAAGTGCAATGATGTAATATGTATTATGTATGTATGTCACCCGATTAGCATCTGCAGGTCTGAAAAAACTCTATATATAAAAATATAAATTATTTCAATATTTTAATTATTAATAATATTATTAATAAAGAAAATTAACTAATTTGCTAATATGATTTCTATTATTGGAAAGTTTTACGCTCTGCGGATACATTTATTGAAATTATTAATAACGACATTTTACTAATTTGCAATTATTATTCCTCTTATTTTAATTATTAATAATATTATTGTTTACGAAAATTAACTAATTTAGATTAATTTCCTATTATTTGAAAGTTCTACGCTTTGCGGATATATTTAATGAAATTATTATTAACGACATTTCACTATTTTGCATTTATTATTCCTCTTATTTTAACTATTAGTAATATTAATATTTACAAAAACTAACTATTTTGCAATTATTATTCCTATTATTGGAAAGTTTGACGCTTCGCGGATATATTTAATGAAATTATTATTAACGACATTTTACTATTTTGCAATTATTAGTCCTCTTATTTTAATTATTAATAATATTGTTATTTACGAAAATTAACTAATTTGCTAATATTATTCTTATTATTGGAAAGTTCGACGCTTTGCGGATATATTTTGAGCATACGTCATAACTCAATATAGACAAATTAAAAATAAATAAATCACCGAAGTAGTACATCGGCGGGTTTTCCCAAAATCAGCCTTTGAAGGCTGGGTTTTTTCGTAGGCTTTTTTCACTATCACCCATTAAATGTTGTTTTTTTAGGCTATTTCTTCGGATACCATCCAATAAATATTGTGTGTTTCATAAGCGGTTTTTACACTTTCACCCGTTTCTCTCTCTCCCGCTACTGTTTCTATCCCAGCTTGCTCTCCCGTTCGCTATCTTGCTTCTCGCTTCCTCTCACTTTCTCGCTCACGGTCGCTTCCCCGCTCGCTCTCCCGTTCCCACTCGCTCTCCCGTTTTCGTTCGTTTTCCCACTCCCACTCGCTTTCCCAATCTCGCTCGCTTTTCCGCTCCATCTTGTTCTCCTGCTCCTTTCTTTCTTCATCTCCCTCCTAACTTTTTTAGCCCGTAAAACGTAAAATAAATTTAGTAAAAGTAGCTTGAAACCTTATTTATACTTTGTTAGGTAAACTAAATTTTAATTTGGTTGGGTAGGGATGCGGACTTTCTTTCAAAGGACGATTCATCAAGGGACTATTCATCAAGAGACTATTCATCGAAGGACTATTCATCAAGAGGACGGTTCATCATAAGGACTGTTCATCTAAGGACTATTCATCAAGAGGATTATTCATCAAATTTTGAAGCCACTCAGCAACCTTTATCAATATATACCCAAGAGATTTTCAGCGTAAAGTAATTTGATGTATTTTTAAAAGACAGTTCTTCATCTTTGATAAAATAAATTTCAAACATATCAGTAATTTAAAAAAAATAGTGATGGCAACCAGGGTTGTTAAGAGCGGTACCATTGGCTGACAAGATCGTTGATGACAGCGCCGCTACATTTTTTAGCTGTTCTCAGCGCTATTCGCTACCGCAACTTTTATTTAAAAAACAAAATAGGTCTTTTATATCAATTAAATGAGTTCCAATGTATTTAGTTTTTATTTGAAGTTTGCATGAAATCTGAGTCTGGTTGATTCATCGACGATTCGGACGAGCGTAAGCGTCTCTTTGAAATGACCTTTCCTGACCTCGCTAAAGCGAGCGTGTTCGTCTCTTTGAAGTGTGGCAGAAGTGGTATACCGGGTGTTAGTGATGTTTTGAGGTTTATGGTATCTGGCTGTTTGAGTGTGTATATACTTACAGTTTGTACGAACAGTTGAAAGCAGTTTTTTAAAACTTATTATTCAATTGTCTTTTGCTTGTTTGATCTTAAGATCTTGACGTTATTTCTTGTCCAGTTATTTTATTTACTGTATGTGACGAATAAAATTGTTGTATATTGCAACCATGTCTTTTACAAACTTGCTGATTGCTCGAGGCAAAAGTGTCTTTGAAGCGTGGCCCCTTGGTGTTAAACGACCGATGCCAGATTTGACATAGCGGGCATGTGTGATGCTTTGACGAGTTTGTGGCCTTTGGTAAATGTGTACATATATGGTTTACGAAAACAGTCGAATTTAGTTTTTCTGGTGCTGTGACCGGGAGCGGAAGCGGGAGACAAGCGGGAAGAGAGAGCGACCGGGAGCGTGAGAGCAAGCGGGGAAGGAAACGGGAGCGAGAGAGAAAAACGACCGAAAAACCTCTAAAAACCCCGGGCAACACAAGGTACCTCGCTAGTTCTATTATAAAAAATAAAGTATTTGGATGCAAGCAGAGTAGCACTGTAAACTTGATATAGATTGCCCTACATTTTATTAACATATTTTGGTTGAAAATAACATCTTAAACAATTTTATTAAATTTTTTGATAAATAGTCCGCTGGATGAAAAGACATTAGATAAACAGTCCTTATGATGAACCGTCCTCTTGATGAATAGTCCATTGATGAATAGTCCTTTGATGAATAGTCCCTTGATGAATAGTCCTTGATGAACAGTCCTTTGATGAATCGTCCTTTGATGAACAGTCCTAGAATCCCCGTAAAACGTAAAATAAATTTGGTAAAAGTAGCTTGAAACCTTATTTATACTTTGTTATGTAAACTAAATTTCAATTTGGTGTTCGTACATAAAGACTTTTGGCCTAGGAGGTTTTTTGCTCATAAAAAACGAAATAATTTGCTGATTTTATAGAATAATAGATAACAGCTTCTACTTAATGAGTATCACATTGGATCAAAATTTCGTAGCATTTTGTCCAGCCATTCTCGAGTTTAGCGCTTTGCAGCACATTTAGCAACTTATATATATATATATATATATATATATATATATATATATATATATATATATATATATATATATATATATATATATATATATATATATATATATATATATATATATATATATATATATATATATATATATATATATATTTATTATCTTGTATTGACGAAACATAAATAATTACTTTTAATTTTACAGCAATGTTATTGCTAAAAAATTGCAATTTACAACAAATTGACTATTAGGAAAATACAAATATCGAAGAAATTGAATTTAAAATAACTTTGTCTTTGTTATTAAATTGACAAATTAAAACAAAAAATTAATTTTTTAAATTGTGAATAATCCAGTTTGTTTAAACTCAACAACACAGAGAAAATCTCAGAAAGACAATCCTGCATGCTTTAGAGTGAAATTTATAAAAAAAAATTACAACATTTTCATTAAACTTATTATTAAATAAATAAATACAACAGGCCAGTCATATCATCAGAAAAATAATTGACTGGATGCAAGTAATTATGCTACATCGAGAAAACGCGTCACAATCATTTTTATCATCACGGATGATAAATAACAAAGATAGACATGTTGTCTCTAATACTCTGTGTAATACCTCAAAAAAATTAACCAGAAGTTTTTGTCGGTCGATGAAGTGTAAGTTAAGTGCAGGAAATCATCGCGTTATTTACAAAATTTCCTCACATTCGAACTCTATATACCGACTGCCAACCAAATACTCAAGCGGTAAATATCCAGCAGTGAAGTCGTGTGTACAATTAGACTGGAAAACTCGAAAGAACGACTGACGAAGATTTTTGTCTGCTTTCGGGCTTCATGAAGAGTTGTGCCTAAAATTAGTTAAAGAATTTCATGACTTTGCTCTTCAAGAGTTTGATGAAAGACTCTGGAAAAAGTGACTGTGTAGAGTTGGCATATTTAAAGTAGCTGTATGGATTTGCTATGACTTCCATTAAAGAAGACAGCAACTTGCGGTTCTGAAAATAAAAAAAAAATATTTTTTTAAAGTATGGTAGGTATTCAAATCTTCCAGCCTCCCTTCCCCTCCAGTTAGGAGATTGTGCCACCAGCACTTGCAAAACGCGGGCAGATAATTGTAAACACGTTGCCTCTATTTGGAAGCGTTGATTGAACGAGTCTTGTTTTAATTTGTCTTAAAAAAGTTTTGGTAATGACTGAGTATTATCCGGGCAGGCAAAAATAACTAAAGAAGGCGTAACTACAAACTTTTCGTTCTTTGCTATCATTGGTTGGAGAAATACTATGAAACTCAAAATAGGCATGTTGTAAAAAACGGGATCTTACTCTCAAATTTCCCAACCAATCAGCAGCTTCGGCATACAAATTCTCGGAAAGAAATTCAAATTATGTTGTTATTATTATAATATTAAAAATTAGTTTTATTTACAAGTAATAGAAAAATAAAAATACATATTAATCATTTACTATTTATTTTTAAAAAATTTATTACATACTTTCATAGTAAAAAGGCTGTTCTAAAATAAATAATTAATTTTTCCTAATAAAATAACGTACATTTTCTTCCTTCAAAATGATTCTGAAAATGTTTTAAAATATATAAAAAAAATAATTCTGCTTTTTTTAAATATGTAAAAATAAAAATGGCAAATTTACGAAAAGAAAAAAAGCTCATTCGATTGTGCTGGTTAGAAATGTCGTCTGTATTGTCAGCCGCATTTATTCGGTAGCGTTGTGGCATGGGGGAGTTTGCAGGTTTGAATTTCACCCGCGCCAACAGAGATCCCTTATAATAAGAATCACAAATGTATGCAGTTTGATAGTTGTTGTATGCAGTTTGGTAGTTGTTGTATGCAATTTGTTAGCTATTGTATGTATTGTATTTTATTTTATAACTCATGCTTTGGTTAATTTAATTGAGTAAACTGACACAAAGATTTGTCAATGTCTAATTCTTTAGATTAGATAATAAATAAATAAATAAATTGTTTTATTTTGCAAGGTGATGTTGTGTGAGCGAATGATAAAGAAAATATCATTTTCAAAACATGATAAAAAAAGGTTGTGCATATTTTAAATTAACTTGAAGGTTTTTAAATTAATCTCACGAACGTTTTACTTTTGAAAAATAAATTATATTTGGCAAAACATATTAAGTCTAAAAGTACTGTTTATAGAAACATAACAGTCTATTAACATTATTACCCCAATATAATAGCAGACACTAATAAATAAAAATTTAGAAATTAAAAATGTTTAACACGAGTTCGTCATCATCATCATTATCGTCGTCGTCATCGTTGAACAAATACTTCAAACTTATATTATAAAAAAAAACTGATAATTAATCAATCGTTCTTAATATATTTCAAAACTGTAACGCAAATGTGGCGCTGATAAATTAGCAAGACTATTTCAAACAAATGAATACTAAATAAACTTTGATCAGACTGATCGCTGGTTTTTTTTACACGTTTATACTGCTGTATCATTGTGACTGTAGTTCGCTGTAAGGAAAAAGTACTGGTCATCGTCGTTTTTCTTTTATTGGGATTTAGCATACGCCTTATCAAGACAAGTCTTGCTCAAGGCGAGAGAGGGAGGGTACTTGCAAAGGCAGCCATTTATAGGCGCCTACCCCTTTAGCAAATGCGAGTGAACTCCTTGCTTAAGGGAGTTACGCTGGTGACGCCGGCGAGGTTTGAACTGCCGACCTAACGATCGACAGACGAACGCTCTACCACTCTGCCACCAGCGCCTCATTAATACACACATGGTGGATGATTTTTATTTTTATTTTTTTATTTATTTATTTAACGTGCTCTCTAAAAAGAAAAATTTCTCAGAGCACGAGGCGGCAGTGCCAAAATAAACGAACGAACAGAATCACACATCAGAAACAAAAAGGGTCAATATCCGTTCGTCATACGAAGAAAAAAATGAGTTTTAAGTCGTTTCCTAAAAACATAAACGCTATCAACACACGCCGGATCGGTAAGTTCAATCGGTAGATTGTTCCAGGTAGTTGGACAAGAAACTGCAAAAGCCCTCGGTCCAAACGTCCTGGTTCCGCAGGAAGGAACAAGAAGCTGACCGGAAGAAGCCGAGCGAAGGTGAGATCGGCAAGGAAACTGAGTCACCGGAATGCACAGACCGGAGAGGTATGACGGCGCAGAACCATGGAGGCATCGGTACGCAGTGAGAGATAGCTTGAAGTCGATACGCGCCTGCATGTTCAGCCAGTGTAGTCGGTCGTGAATCGCTTTAGTGACATGACCGTATCGAGGCAATCGGAGAATCAGCCTAGCCGTGGCACGCATGACACCATCAAGCCGCCTCATTAACAGATCCGGTATTCCACTGAGTAGACAATTACAATAATCAAGTCTAGACAAGATCAAAGCGCGGGCAAGTGCATGCGAAGAATCGACCGTGAGGGATTTGCGAACTGACCTCATCTGTCGTAGATGGTAGTAACTGGTGTTGACCAATTTTGCAACGTGTTCGCTGAAAGTCAGTTGAGAATCTATGATGACCCCAAGATTGCGAACCCTATCGACGAGACGAATGATGTTTCCAGCTATATTGATCTCGTCAAAGGTGCAGTTCAACCGACGTCTAGAGGATCCCAGTAGAATGACCTCTGTCTTGGAGGCATTTAACTTTAGTCGATTGCATTACATCCATTCCATTATCTCCGAAACGCAGCCGTCCAATCTGTCCGCGAGCACACCGATACTCTCAGTGCCGCAATGATCGTAGATTTGTAGATCATCAGCATAACCATGAATATTGAAACCATGTTGAGCAACCAGGGCAAAAACATCTGAAGTGTATGCAATGAAGAATAGCGGTCCTAGAATTGAACCTTGTGGAACACCACACACAATCGAGGACCAACCAGAAAGAATACCTCCATAACGAACACACTGCCTCCGATCACAAAGATACGAACCGATCCACCGAAGAGCAACAGAATCAATGCCAAATGTACGCTCCAATCTGGTCACGAGGATTCCGTGATCAACGCAATCGAAAGCAGCACTGAGATCGAGCATAGCGAGCAGTGTTACCATCCCTCGATCGGTTGCCAAGAGAACATCCGAAGTAACCTTGAGTAATGCAGTTTCCGTCGAACGGCACCTCCGATAGGCAGACTGATGCTCCGGTAGAAGGTTGTGTCCATCCAGGTGATGTTGAATTTGTTTGTTAACCGCCCGTTCCAAAACCTTAGAGATGAACTGAAGATTCGAAACTGGGCGATAACTGGCAGGCAGAGAAACATCCAGCGTAGATTTTTTCAAGATTGGCGTGACCTCGGCCACTCTGAATGGGACCGGAAAGTGACCAGTGTCCAACGATTTATTAAACAGATCTGTAACAAATGGGGCCAAGGTTTCTGAAAATTCTTTGATGAGCCATGTTGGCGCCGGGTCTAGACCACATGACTTGTTTGGAGAGTTCTTAATTAGGTCCTTGACGTCATCCTTAGTAAGAGTCGCAAAGTTGCTGAAACGTTCTCCAGAGAAGGTGTTGAACTCAGGCGTATCCGAATCAAGGGTAGACGCTCGGACGTCCGTGACCTTCTTCTCAAAAGAACTCATGAATTGCTCTGCAGTCAGACCGTCCTGAAGAATGAAAGATCGTTTCTTTCCCATCACGGCAGACAAATCTCTCCACAGCTTGCTTGCGTTTCCTGCACTCTCCGCAATCGTATTTTGCCAGTACGCATCCTGTGCTCTCCTATAAAAATCCTGGCAAAAACGTAACTGCGCAACCCATTTATCACGGTCAGAGATCAGTCGGGTTCTTCTGTAAATTCTTTCAAGAGAACGAGCTTTTCGTTTCTGCTCGCCGCAAGCAGTATTGAACCATGGAGTGATCGGACGATAATTTCTCAAGGCTGACCGACGTGGAGCATGCTTCTCAACAAGATCGGTCAGTATTCTGTTGTACATCGCAGCCATTTCATCCGGTCCAAGGCCGCTCCAGCTGCTGTCCTCAGTGCAGAGTTTGCTTGATTTGAGATCCTGTAAAAAAAAGATCACGATCAAAGGTCTTCCATGCCCTGCCTGTTACCATTAGTGATACAGGATTTGGTTTCATGAGTGGCAGTCTTGAAATGATGAGAGAATGATCGGACACAGATGGAACATACACTTCACAAGCAACAGAAGATGACTGAGCTGGATCCTTCGTGATGACAACGCCTAAGGTATGTCCGGCTTTGTGGGTTGGTGAAGAAATATTCTGGACAAGGCCAAAGCAATCCACGATCGTGTTGAATTTCATTGTCCATACATCATCCGGTTTGTCCAAGTGAATGTTGATATCTCCAACGACAAGAATATGGCAGCTGTGAACAGTTAATTCTTCAAGCATCTGGCTGAACTGGTCAGAAACTCGTTCACTTCCAGGCCGGTAAATGACCACAGCAATTGTTCTAACATTCCTTAAGATAAGCATTACAGAAACGAATTCAAAAGTCTCAACTTTGCTGGTAAGATTCATTCGGCGGGCTTTGCACGATTCTTTGCAAATCCACGCAACCCCGCCCCCCAGTAGACGACCAGATTGCATCTTTTGTGTAGCAGACCTCGCCAAACGTTTTCGTTCTCGTGCCTGATCCACGCACGTGTATCCATCCGGTGTGATTCTTGCGAGAGTGATGTCTTCTGATGATTCGTGAAAAGTCTCGGCAACTGCGAAGGCATCAAGATCATGTTCAGCGATGATATTTGTCAGCGATGCACTTTTATTTCCGATCGACTGACAATTCAAATATCCAATAGTCAAGTACTTGTTTCGAACGTATGATTCTGTGTTGGAGCTTTTCAGATTTTTCCCGCAACGGGAAGTCTTCTGGTAACTATCCTGTCCCCCGCGATGAACAGATTCGTCTCTCCAGCTCGTATTCTCTGCTTCATACTTTCGACTAGGAGTTTTCGTGCTTCTCTTTCTTTTGGAGTCATATCCCGATGTATAAAAACTGCTGACCAACCTCCTTCCTTCATCATCCTCAAGTTTTTTGCCAACTTGAGAAGATTCGACTGTTGATTTTCGTTTTTCAATACCAGTTTCAACGGTCTTGGTCGAGCACGTTCACTCTCTCCTTCGATTCTTTTCCCAAGTCTAATTAAGTTAACAATTTCGACATCATCGCAAGAGATTAACTTCAGCAATACCTCGATCTTCGATTTGTCCTCCGATTTGCGCTTATCAGGTGTAGACGAACTCTTTATAAATATGAATGATGGCAGCTCAAATTTTACGAAAGCTTTTTTAATAATAAATCTGTATACACATTATATTATTACACACTTTTACTTAACCTGACTTCTTTCTGTCGTCAAAATTTTTGAATTGATGTTTCACTAACTTTAAGACAAGTTAGAACTTTGAAACTTTCAGCATAGAGTTTAGCCACTTGCCAAAACAATATTCAAATATCTTCCAAAACGCTTTAATCACTATTTCAAATAACTTAAATATTTATTTTCTAGCAAATTTAAAATTATTCACCAGGCATCGCTTGCGTCAATTAAACTTTAAGGTAATCATGACTATGAAAAAAACATATTAAAATGTTGACTAAAGTATTACTATAAACAATGATAAAACTATTATTGCATTTATAAATCGATTTGCATAATTTAAAAAAAAAATAAAAGTGTATTTTTAAGAAACTTTGTTTTTTTTAACTTTCACTTGATTTATAATCAATTTATAAATATGAATAAAAGCAGAGTTTTACTTTGAGAACTTCCTGATGTTGATATGAACTGTACAATCTACCATCCCGTACAATTTCTTCGATCAATTCCTGATAATCTTCTACATTCGGATATATAAAACAAAGCAATGAAAACTTATTTTGAATAACTAAAATACAAAAATCTATCAACAGCTTTTTTATCATAATACTAATTTAGTAAAACACTTTCATCTTCCAGCCGGCCAAGCCATTATAAATTAACCTATTTGACTAACCGCTGTATGTGACGTAAGGAATTGAGAATCCGTTTGCATTGTTATCAGCATCGGTCCTGAAATAAATCCAAAGACTTTTACTCCGAGCAGTGAAAGCAACAGGTGTATCAGAGGAATGGCACGTCTCAAAAGTTGTCAGAGAATACGGAGAAGCTGTTTATGACAGAAATTATTTTCAAACATTTTAAATGAAACCGTTTCAATAAAAGTTTAAAACATTCTTTCCAGCTTTTTAAGAAAATTTACCTGTTTTACGCATGACCAAGAAATCTGTGCAGTTCACTCCGGCTATCAGGTGAATTTCAGGTATGACAACCAATATTCTTCTCCCCTTATCAGGCGTAATTTTCCAGGTGCATTCAACATTTGAAGGATACACACCTGGCCAATTGGGACTTTGAATGAAACCTTGCAGATGACCTATGACTCCACCACATTTTCTTTCTGCATAAACAAACGACTTTGAAATAACTTAATCGATTCAGTCAATTGTTTTAAGTTGGAACTTAAATTTTTGTCTGAATTCAAATGTACAGACGACCTTTGCACTCAGCCGAAGAGTTTGCCCCTTCCTTGTCTGTTTGTGTGTCTCCAGGGCAGTCAATACAGAAGTTCTGTCCTTCAGCTGGCTGGTAAGTATCTGGAGAACATGGGATGCATCTGTTCTCTTCTTTAATAAAGAAGTAACCTGCTCTGCATCTCTCTGTTGTCAGTTTGAAAATTATATTGGTTTAAAAATCTCATTAACCAAACTATAAGCATCTCAATATCTTATTTATTATAAAAATAATAATTTAAAATATCATTTATCATTTACTTGGATATGATTTAACTACATACATAATTTCCTATGTATGTATGTTTTAGACATGGACCGAAACTCGTCACGGCAACTCGGACTCGGCCGATTTTGCGGTACTCGGCAAAACTCGGACTCGGCAAAAAAGGAGTCGTCGAGGCCGAGTTTGAAAAAATTTGTTTATTTTGCACTGCAGGTGGTATATGCACAGACACAATATCGCAACTTTCTGTTTCAAAAACTGCAACGTTGCTTTTCAATAAAAAAAGCTTGGATACAGTGAACTGGAGCTACTAACTTTTAGTCTTATGGGCAGCTGTACAGGCCCGTTCTATGAGACTACGATGTAGACTTTGAAGGCTATACCTCCTTTAATAATTATTGTTACTAACTTTTGTCTTGTATTTATATTATATTCATTATTATTTTAATTTATATATGTTAAAAAATTCGTTATATTAACGAACGTGTTAGAAAATACACCAGTTACAAAGGCACATTATTTTAACTGATTATAATTCAACACTGTCGGCCGATAGACTTTTGTTCAAGCTGTACAATCGCCACACCGCCGTATGAGGATTTTTTCCCCGTTGAAAATAAAAGCAATGTAATAAAATTATTTTAGATACACTAAAACTCGGACTCGGTGATCTGACTCGGCACCAAATATGCCGCTCGGTCTATCCATGGACGTCTATATAATACTATTATATAGACGTCCATGGTCTGTGTGTGTATGTATGTATGTATGTATGTATGTATGTATGTATGTATGTATGTATGTATGTATGTATGTATGTATGTTAGCACTTTTGCATAACGCGGCGGCCGCTGTGGTCAGCAGTCAACAGTTGATAAAATGGGTTCAAACGGGAATATAATAAAGGTTGGTACGCAATTGTACAGTGTCAGTCTTATAGATCTAAAACGTTTGACTATACTGCTGTTTGACTCAATATGTTCGCATGTAATTATAAGTACTATAAAACATTTTCAAGCCGAAACAAACCAGGAACGATGCAATCATTGAATCCAGTTGCTGCCACGCCCGCCGTGAGAATGCCAGGACCGCATGACAGGCAGAGAGTGCGGGCATAATCGGGCTGGTAAGTGCCAATTGGACATGACCTGCAGGGTTTCAAACCATTTTCTGAATATGATCCCGGTGTACAGGCTTCTGCGAAATAGTTTTTAAAATTTACATTAATAGGGCGGACAATTATCATCATCATTAATTTCCTTCCTATGATTTTTGTGCAATATGATAAAAAAACTCTAAATAAACTTGTATACAAAATGTTCCAATTATTAGAATATTATTTGACTCTTTTCAGCATACATAAAAGCTGTTTAAATGAGAAAAAAAGAATTGTTAGTTTTTAAGCAACATTTTCAACCGAATATAGTTTGCATGAAAACAAAGTAAAGTAAATGTGGGTGGTCTGGAGCAAGAACGTTGGTGATCTAAAACAGAATAAAAAGAATATTTTGAGAAAACAATAATGAAGTCATATCCACATATACACAATTTTCTTATGTATTTTTGAGTGTGTATGTATGGGTGTATTTATGTATGTGTGTGTATGTATGTCTATATGACTTCATATATTTTTAGTCATATCCACATACACAATTTTCTTATATATGTTTGAGTGTGTATGTATGGGTGTATGTATGTATGTGTACGTATTTGTATGTGTGTATGTGTGTGTATGTGTGTATGTGTGTATGTGTGTATGTGTGTATGTGTGTATGTGTGTATGCGTGTATGCGTCTATGCGTCTATGCGTCTATGCGTGTATGCGTGTATGCGTGTATGCCTGTATGCGTCTATGCGTCTATGCGTCTATGCGTCTATGCGTCTATGCGTCTATGCGTCTATGCGTCTATGCGTCTATGCGTCTATGCGTCTATGCGTCTATGCGTCTATGCGTCTATGCGTCTATGCGTCTATGCGTCTATGCGTCTATGCGTCTATGCGTCTATGCGTCTATGCGTCTATGCGTCTATGCGTCTATGCGTCTATGCGTCTATGCGTCTATGCGTCTATGCGTGTAGGTAGGTAGGTAGGTAGGTAGGTAGGTAGGTAGGTAGGTAGGTAGGTAGGTAGGTAGGTAGGTAGGTAGGTAGGTAGGTAGGTAGGTAGGTAGGTAGGTAGGTAGGTAGGTAGGTAGGTAGGTAGGTAGGTAGGTAGGTAGGTAGGTAGGTAGGTATGTATGTATGTATGTATGTATGTATGTATGTATGTATGTATGTATGTATGTATGTATGTATGTATGTATGTATGTATGTATGTATGTATGTATGTATGTATGTATGTATGTACTAGCAGTGCCCGTAGCGGCTTCGCTCGCATGAAATTAGAGAATTTGAACCGTGCATACATAGTAGAGTACTGCACGGATAAATTTTTTAGGTCTAGGCTCGGCCCGTCGACAACTTGGCCCAGCCCGTTTCAAAAACCGAAGTTCCTGGCCCGGCACGGCCCGTCTAATATGGGCCCGGCCCGTTTTTACAGGCCTAGAAGTTCTATATACTTGATCAAAAACTTCGGCCCGTCCCACCTTGACTTCAGGTTTAGCCCGGCCTATCTGAACACCATGAAATCACTAAAATGTCTATATACTTGGTTAAAAATCTCGACCCGTCCCACCTTGATTTAAGGTTTGGGCAGGGCCGTATGAAGACCCTAAAATAACGGCTTGGCCCGTACGTCCGATGATAAACTGAACTCATCTACTTTTAACCGGCACAAAACCTCAAAATACTAATTTTCACATCTGTAGCACTTACAGTTTTTGAGTAGCAGTTATTTTAAAATCAAATAACCCTTTTTCCACTTCACATTTGAGGTCCTGGAAACCAAATTTTCAAAAAATGGTGAAACACGTATATCATTATTTTTAGGGTAGAAACTAAATACTAATTTTATTTTTGTAACATTTACAGTTTTCGAGTAGCAGTTACTTTAAAAACCAAGTAACCCTATTTTCCACCCCATATTTGAAGTCCTGGAAACCAAATTTTCAAAAAATGGTAAAACAAGTATATTATTATTTCTGGAGTAGAAACCAAATACTAATTTTTACTCCTGTAGCATCTACACTTTTTGAGTAGCAGTTACATTAAAAACCAAATAACCTTATTTTCCACCCCACATTTGAGCTCCTGGAAGCCAAATTTAAAAAAAATGGTAAAACACGTATATCTTTATTTTTAGAATAGAAACTAAATACCTATTTTTACATCTGTGGTATTTACAGTTTTTGAGTAGCAGTTACTTTAAAAAACAAATAACCCTATTTCCACCCTACATTTGAAGTCCTGGAAACCAAATTTTCAAAAAATGCTAAAACACGTATTTCATTATTTTTGGAGTAGAAACTAAATACTAATTTTTACTCTTGTAGCATTCACAGTTTTTGAGTAGCAGCTACTTTAAAAACTAAATAACCCAATTTTCCAACCCACATTTGAGGTCCGGGAAACCAAATTTTCAAAAAATGGTGAAACGCGTATCTTTTTATTTTTCAAGAAAAATCCATATACCAAATTTCAAAATCTCCTCATTTTTGGTTTTCGAGATATACATTGTTTTAGGAAGAAGTTTGTTTTCCATTTTCTTCCCCTCAGGAGCAAAATTTTCAAAAATCCTTTCTTAGTGGATGCTTACGCAATAAAAGTAATATAAGTTCCAAATTTCACGTCCCTAGGATGAGGCGTTTGAGCTCGGCGTTGATTATCAGTCAGTCAGTCAGTCAGGACATGTTCTTTTATATATATACTAGCAGTGCCCGTAGCGGCTTCGCTCGCATGAAATTAGAGAGTTTGAACCGTGCATCCATAGTAGAGATCATTTTTTTAGGTCTCGGCTCGGCCCGTCGACAAATTAGCCCAGCCCGTTTTAAAAACCCAAACTCCTGGCCCGGCACAGCCCGTCTGAATTAGGCCCGGCCCATTTTTTCAGGCCTAGAAGTTCTATATACTTGATGAAAAACTTCGGCCCGTCCCACCTTGACCTCAGGTTTGGCCCGGCCAAACTGAAGACCCTAAAATCACTAAAATATCTATATACTTAGTGAAAAGCCTCGGCCCGTCCCACTTTGATTTAAGGTTTGGCCTGGCCCGTGTGAAGACTCTAAAATAACGGCTTGGCCCGGTCGATGATAAACTGGTCTTAGCTACTTTTAACCGGCACAAAACTTCAAAATACTAATTTTTACATTTGTAGCACTTACAGTTTGTGAGTAGCAGCTACTTTAAAAACCAAATAACCCTATTTTCCACCCCACATTTGAAGTCCTGGAAACCAAATTTTCAATAAATTGTGAAACCCGTATATCATTATTTTTAGAGTAGAAACTAAATACTAATTTTTACTTCTGTAACATTAACAGTTTTTGAGTAGAAGCTACTTTAAAAACCAAAGAACCCAATTTTCCAACCCACATTTGAGGTCCGGGAAACCAAATTTGTAAAAAATGGTGAAGCACGTTTATCTTTATTTTTAGAAAAGAAACTAAATAATAATTTTTACATCTGTGCTATTTACTGTTTTTGAGTAGCAGTTACTATAAAAGAAAATTAGCCCTATTTTCCACCCCACATTTGAAGTCCTGGAAACCAAATTTTCAAAAAATGCTAAAACACGTGTTTCATTATTTTTGGAGTAGAAACTAAATACTAATTTTTACTCCTGTAGCAGTAACAGTTTTTGAGTAGAAGCTACTTTAAAAACCAAATAACCCAATTTTCCAACCCACATTTGAGGTCCGGGAAACCGAATTTTCAAAAAATGGTGAAATACGTATCTTTTTATTTTTCAAAAAGAATCTATATACCAAATTTCAAAATCTCCTCATTTTTGGTTTTCGAGATATACATTGTTTTAGAAAAAAGTTTGTTTTCCAGTTTTTTCCCCTTAGGAGCAAAATTTTCAAAAATCCTTTCTTAGCGGATGTTTACGCTATAAAAGTAATATAAGTTCCAAATTTCACGTTCCTAGGATGAGGCGTTTGAGCTCGGCGTTGATTATCAGTCAGTCATCTGTCAGTCAGTCAGTCAGTCAGTCAGTCAGTCAGTCAGTCAGTCAGGACATGTTCTTTTATATATATAGATAGATGTATGTATGTATGTATGTATGTATGTATGTATGTGTGTGTGTATGTTTGTGTGTGTGTGTGTGTGTATGTATGTATGTATGTATGTATGTATGTATGTATGTATGTATGTATGTATGTATGTATGTATGTATGTATGTATGTATGTATGTATGTATGTATGTATGTATGTATGTATGTATGTATGTATGTATGTATGTATGTATGTATGTATGTATGTATGTATGTATGTATGTATGTATGTATGTATGTATGTATGTATGTATGTATGTATGTATGTATGTATGTATGTATGTATGTATGTTTGTATGTATGTATGTATAATATACATGGTATATATGGTCAACTTACACCCTCCCCCTGCCCCTTACCTACGCCTCTGTTTATTGGTCTCCGTCAATGTATAAAATTATTTTTGAAAATTGTTTAAAAATTTTTAAAAATAAATTATTTCTGTCTGAAAAACTTTCATCTAATTTTTTTATTTAACTCGACGTTTTACTAAAAGTAAAATAATTTTCAAAATGTGCCTAACAATACGTAATACCGCTTCTTCATCCAATTTCAATAATCGTATAACTTCTTTTAAAAGCTCAAGCACACATCTTCTTTATCTAATCGCATTTACATATATAAACTGAAATAAACTCAAATAGGCTGGTCGTTCGCATTACTTTCCGGCTGTATTCAATTCATGTTTCATATTATCATCTTCTATCACAAATTTCAAATTTGACACTTTTAAACTTCAGCTCATAGCGAAAGTTTAGGTCTTGTTGAAAGTGCTATAAAAACATGGTTGGGCAGTTGATGGATTGATTGATGGTAATGATGGTGAAGTGCAATTATTTTAGTTGAGCTGATTTACAATCAGCTGGGGATTCAACCGTCGACCATCAATAGCTCTCATATTTGACAGAATTTCAAAAATATTTCAAATAACATCCAAAATCATTTAGACCTCTACCGACAGGTCCACAGTAAAATAGAAACGACATTTTCCTTTTTCTAAATAGGTTCAGGTTACTTAACAGCAGGTTCTACAGCAGTAATATTTTGTAATATTAATGAAAGCTGAAATAAAAATAAAAATGTTACCGGGTTTCTTCATTCAGCGGATTTAATGAATACCCCAACTGTTAAATGGCTTGTTGACGTGTGGGTCTAGCCGTAGATTATTAATGATAACCGAAGTATAAAAGCGCAACTACAACCTAAACTTGGCTCTGGCTCCAAGAGCTGTGATGATCTGACAATCAAGAATATTGTCTCTGAAGTTTTTTCCAAAACATAGAGCCAATTTAAATAGACTTTTCGTAATTTCGTCATATGTTCAGATGCACGAACGGACCTTGTAATTTTATTTTTCCTCTCCAATGCGTGTAAGGAAAATTGAACTGACACAGCCACAAGGCAGTTTTATGGATTTTTAAGTCTCTGAATAAAAGTAAAAACTGCCTGGCCAAACCGGTATTTCTCAGCAGGTTTTTATAAGGTTTTACGCAAAACATCGGAAATGCCATAGAACAGGTTTTAGAAGGCAAAAGAGGCATTACAGATGAAAGATTTTATTGTGTGCATAAGAAATTACATGAAAAATTAACAACTCCAATGATTTGAGCAAAAAAACAGACTTACAATAGAAATGCTCTTGTGGGTGGTCCAGAAGAGTGGAATGTACTCCGACCGACCGAAAGAAAGGCGAAGTTAATATATAGGATAAAAAGGAAATACGGCTCTTGGATATCACTTGAATGAACCAATTCTTCATTACTGTCAGCTATTAAAAAACCTCTTTTTTAATTTTTGAGCTAGAAAAGTTCATTTACGATTTTTAGGCTCATAAAATGTTCAGTTTCCGTCAACCTTACAAGTTCAATTACTATGATTTTAAGGGCGTTCTGTAAACTAAAATACAATTATTATTGTGCTGTTAGTCTTTACTGTGAATTATAAATATGGTTTAGCAAAGAATCAGTAGCAGTAGACAATACTGGAATTTGATGTGTGCCCCCCCCCCCAAAAAAAAATAGTTGGATGTTTTATCTATGAATTACCTGACTATTGTTAGGCTAGCGCTATTTAATTTATTTTTCTTCCGAAAATGGTCGATGACCGCATAGTCATACCTTTTCCTAAAACATTTCTCTAAAAAGTACTAACCTTTTACTCTAAAATGGTTTATGGCCAAAAAAGGAGTTGGGGGACTCTTCTATTTATACAAATGAAATGATTAATATCAATTTTCAGTTTTAATTAAGCTACCATAATTTTGGGGATCTTTAAAGCCGCGCGTAGAATATGAACAAACATCTACATTGAACATGAACAATCCTCCATCTTGAACACAAGCAAACCTCCACAATGAACACGAACAAACCTCCACATTCCAGAACACGAACAAACCTCCACATTCCAGAACACTTTTGGCTCCTGACACTCCATTCTGTGAGTCTTTACAAGGTTTGCAATTCAGTTGACCTTCTTCATCTTGATAAGTACCAGGTGGGCACGCTTCGCATTTGGCTGTAGCGTTGTTGTAGTAAGTGGCCAAACTGCACATTACTGCATTTATTGGTTTTTATATAATTTTTTTTTAAATAATGCGCTCTTATTTTAAGCAAGCAGTCTTTCGCGCTGAAAAACAAGATATTATATGAAATATTTGCAAAACTACAAATACAGCGGGCACTTCCATGACTTTAAGTTTTTTAATTTTAATCGATGGGAATGTTATATATTTTTGGGGCAATGGCCAGAGGAAATTTCTACTCGCGTTATCTTGACAAATTTAATTTTATTTTTACAACCCTTTTTTTAACTTCACGTGTCCGTTGAATTCCGCAAAAAAGTTTTTAATAACATTTCGACCCACTTCCCAGTATGCTTTCGATTTGGAATTTGAAATAAATTGTATACTGGAAGTACTGGATACCATAACAATATTAATTTAAAAATTATTAAATATACTTTAAATTAGTATACGCGATATACTTTGCTGGCAAAGGTTTTCATTACAATTGATAGAGGGCAGAATACTTTCTTGATAACCAGTCAATAGTATTAAGTTTAAAATTAATTATTAATTTAATATAATATTATTAATAAATTATTATTATTATAATAGAAGTTGCAGAAACAAATTTTCATGAAGTTATAAGAATTAGAAAACACGCCTAATAAAATGTTTTAAAAAGTACAAAATAAATTATAAACATGAAAGCATGGGGCGCTTTATTGTTTACTCCTACAATTGCAACGATTGCGCCCCACGCTAGTATGTTCATAATTTATTTTTAACTTTGTAGAGAATTTTATAAAAGTAGGTTTTTAATTTTTTAAATTAGTGTTTACTTATTTATTATAATTTTTCTAACAATTATTTCGTATTTTAAATCAATTTAATGAAAGTGTCAAATAAGTACCAGTAATTTCAGATAAGTAAAAACAAGTAAACCGTAAAAACCAGGTTTTTTAGCAAATCTTTTGAAAAACAAATGAATTTGTCAGCTTTTCCTTTATTGCAAAAAGTTTCTGTTAAAATGACATTTTTGGAATTCATATATGTAAACCTTTTTTTAATTGTATTTGGTTTGTTTTTGTTTTGAAACATAGATAATTATTATTTTTAATAAAAAAATTGTTTTTAAATTTCCAAGCCTATATTTCAAATATCAGCTTGATTGGATGAAAGGAAGTTAATTAATTTTTACTTTAAAGGTTTGCAATTATTCAAGTAAGCAAACAAGCAAGACATGTGGTGATGTTAATATAAGGGATTTAAAAAATTGGAAATTAAATAGAAGTAGTTTTGTATTCACAAGAATTGAACTGACCGCATTTCTTGTTGACGAGTACTTGTCCCTGTACGCATACATCTCTAATTTTATAGGATCTCAAAGATTTTTTCATTACTTCGTAAGGTTTACCATCATATCTTAAATAAAATGAAATAAAATAAATCTAAGTTTAAACTAAAATGAAAGAAAGTTCTTTGATTCCTCCATTACCTGGCGTTTATCATTATTAAATTATTTATCATAATGTTTGATTTAGGTAATAGTTAAAATATATGAGACAAGTATTTGGTTTCTGTGATAATCAAAAACATTGTTAAACAACCAGTAAATGAACCTGAATCTGAGATCCTCATTCATTTCTCTTCTCAACCTTTTAAAAGACTGCCTCATCTTCTTCTGCATCTCCTGTCTCGTACATTCCAGACTACAATCAGCTGGAAGTTTTTAAGAATCAAGTAATAAGATGACACGTACAAATGTAACTATATAGAATCATGTAATAAAATGACACATATGAGTAAACTATATAGAATCATGTAATAAGACGACACATAGAAGTATAACTATATTAAATCATGTAATAAGACGACACATAGAAGTATAACTATATTAAATCATGTAATAAGATGACACATATAACAGTTTAACGGTAATGAATGATGTAATAAGATGACACATATAAGAGTTTAACTATAATGAATGATGTAATAAGATGACACATATAAGTGTCACTACAATATAGAATCATGTAATGAGATGACATATATAGAAGTTTAACTTTTATAGAATCATGTAATGAGATGACACCTATACGAATATAACTATTTAGAATCATGTAATAAGATGACACATATACGAATATAACTATTTAGAAACATGTAATAAGATGACATATACGTATACGAATATAACTATTTAGAACTATTCAAACTCGAGAATTACATGTAGGAGCAGCTGGTTTAATTTCCAATTCGAATTCTGCTGACATAACCGTTCGTTTGTTGTTATTAAGGTGACGAAACTTGCGCTTCCTGTGATCGCATTTGAGATCAAGAAAGGTCACACTGCAACGGCCATCTTCGCATGAGTTTGACTTTGAACCTTTGAAACAGTTAATTTCTTTTAATAATTTTTAGAAACATGTTAAAGCACAAATTGTTTATATAAAAAGACAATAATATTTAATTGAGATATTTATGATTATTATATACAAAACTAAATCAGTTTAAATGCAGTTGAAGTATTTATAAGAAACAAAAAATTAAAAACCAGTGACGATTGAGTTTAATGTTTTTTCAAATTCGTGAAAATTTCTTTTCTTAGCCATTCTGCATTGGTCGGCAAGCAACATGAATTTTCCTTTGCCTTTGAATCCAGGCGCGAGTACGTGCTCTGAAACAACAAACAAATTGGCAATAAACAACGCTTTAAATGGACATTAACAATAATAAGAATAAATAAATAGACACAAACAACAATAACAATAAATATAAACATCAGTATAAATAAATATAAACAATAATAAAAATAAATAAAAACAACAGTATAAATAAATATAAACAACAGTATACATAAATAAAAACAACAATACAAATAACTAAAAACAACATTTGTAGAAATGAATAGCTTGTTTGAAGAAATTCGACGTAGCGATAGAATGGCAGAGGTGAAAGTTTTTTTTTCAAGAACTTCTGTACGTGTCGGTTGGATTGTTTATCTCAGTCAGCTCAAAACTCTCCGGCAGACAAACTAATTTGAAACATCAAATACCTACCGCAGTCAGGCACGCATTGGAGCGCACGGACAGGTAAGTATTTACAAATAAACGATTTATCATATAAATTGAATATACAAGAAAGAAATTCAATGAAATAACTTTAAAGTTTTTTCTCTGTTTTGTTTTAAATATTTTTTAAAAATTCAAACCGCAACATTTTATGTTGCATAAAGATTTATGGTTTATTTGAATTTTTAAACTATTCACTCTATTCAGAAACAAATTATATGTAATTTAAATAAAAAAATAAAAAGAAAATTTCGACTTTATCATCTAGACTGAACATGAACACGTATCTTTTTCTTTTCATAAAAAACATTTTTTTATACATGGAAATGAGAACACACACACACATACACACACACGCACACACACATACACACATGCACACTAAATCAACCTGAACAGGCAGGAAGTGTGAGATTTTGCAACTCATGTGACCACCGGAAGTTTGTGTTAGGAGAGCACCTGATTGTGAACGTGTGTTCTACTTGGGATGCGAATTGACTGCCCGTAGTGCAACTCAATCTGCAAACCTGAATTTTTAATCAAATAAAATTTGTTTAGTAACCTATTCTAATTTATAATAATTTTCTAATTAGTAATAATGTTCTAAATTGTAATCAGGTTCTAATTTGAAATTATATTATAATTTCTTTCCTTCAGTCGTCTAAAAAAAAAACTTTCAAATAGATTTGTAACATATTTAGTTGAATGTAATGTATATAAATTTATTTAAATGTATTACTGCTATCTTATTAATTCTACAATTTCATATAAATTTATAAATCAATATTATAATTTCTACATTAGATAAGTTTGTATGCGAAATTATTCTTCTAATTTATATAAAAGTTCCTGTTATATTAAAATAAACTTATATATATATATATATATATATATATATATATATATATATATATATATATATATATATATATATATATATATATATATATATATATATATATATATATATATATATATATATATATTGTTATATCTACGGTTATAATTTTATATCATTGTTTATGCACCTCAGAAACGCATTTATTATTATTATTATTATTATTATTATTATTATTATTATTATTATTATTATTATTATTATTATTATTATTATTATTATTATTATTATTATTATTATTATTATATTAGAAGGTATAAAAACAGTCTTATCCAAGCTTCATTTTATTATCATCCAATAAATTACAAAACTATTCTATTGGACCCGGAATACGATTTTACGATATTATAACACTGGTGATCAGAAGTGAGATTACAAGAATGGTTTTAAAAGCATTGGATGAGCTTTTGATACTCGAATTGAGGCGGGAACTTAGAAAACGAGAGCTCGGTGATAAAGGAAAAACGTCTGAGCTCGTGGACCGCCTCCGGACGTCATTGGAGGACAATGGGATTGACCCAGAAGAGTATGAGTTCAAAACAGAAAATGAATTGATGAAGGCTCTGAACAAGATGGCGGAAGAATACAGAGCAGCACGGGAGGAAAACAGAGCAGCACAGCAGAAAATGAAAAAAATGATTCTCGGTGGTCAGGTCCATCCTGAGAACTGAGTATCAGAGGCCGGTGTGGCGTTGCTGTCAGGAAATAACAACAGAGAAGATGGAAATGGGTGTGTTTCCGGCAGTGGTTGGACGGTGCGACTGTTGAGAGTTTGGTCACAGCGACGGCTGAGACAGTGGTGGACACGGTTCTGGACCAGCGGTTTATGGTGAGAAAAATAATGTGGGTTGCTGCGCGAAACCTAATTTGAACTTGAGTCCACCAGCTGTGTCTCAGAGCATGTGACAGATGACGGCCGTACAGACTGTACAGGGCATGATGATGAGCCTGTCAAAGACGGTCATGATAATGAACCTTGCAAAGATGTTCAAGATGAACCATGCAAAGATGGTGATGACGAGCCTGGCAAAGATGGTGACAGTGATACAGTCGGTTTGGACGACGACAACAAAACTAAAGAGGATGAAAAGAATGTTGAAAACGAAATGCAAAACGATGAGGATGAAAGAGATGATGATGATTATAATAATGACAATAACAGCGATGGCTTTTACCCATACAGCGACGGTTCTGAAACGGAAGAAATATTCAGGGTCAGATTTTAGTGGCGAATCTGACTCGGATGAAGCAACCGAGGATTTAAAAACGGACGAAACTCCAATGGAGAAATACGTCGAAGCTAACTTGACTAAAAAAGAAGACACTGATTTGAGAGACGATGGCGATGATTTGAAGAAAGATCCGCTGGACGATACGAAAGTTGACACTGATGAAAGAGCCGAGTTGGAATGTGAAAAGAAAACGTTCGATTGTAGCTTGGAAGAAAACAAACATGACAGCGATGAACTTCTCCAAAACAACAATAGCAATGCAGCAAGCAAAAACTCTGAAAAAGATGAGCCAAGAATAGAAAACGATACCGAGGATTCTGAATCAGATGAATCCACAGAGGATTCTGAATCTGATGAATCCATAGAGAATTAATCAGATGAATCTACAGAGGATTCTAAATCAGATAGACTAAAAGTCATTTTAAAATCAAATAGCAGTTTGATGAAGGGATTTATCGGGTTTATGGAACGTGTTTTCGAAAAACCTTTTGAAGAGTTTTTTGAGAAAGATCTTGAGGAGTGAAGGAAGAAAAGACCAGCCATGGAATATTCGATAAAAAGATATCTCAGATATTTTCATGAAAAAAAAATATGGCGAATATTCGATGGCGGGATTGTGTTATGGAAAACAGTGTGCTGAATATTCAATGGAGAGATACCTCAGATCGTGTAATGAAAAAAAAGATGGTGCTTATTTGAAATATGATTTCAACAAAGATCTAAAAGATGCGAAGGAAGAAGAAAAAGCAGACAGTTCCGATAAACCGTGCAAAGATTTTCAGGATGAGGCATGCAAAAAAGGCTGTGATGAACCGTGCAGAAATGGCGACGATGAGCCAAAGACTCTGTTGATGAGCCAAGAAAGGACTGGAAGAAACTGCGTCAAACGGTCAAGAGACTTGACCATGCTGTTTGCGAATTGCGGTCAAGGCCACGAGTGAAGATCAAGTTATTTTGTATTTGTGGCCGAGTCGCATTTCTCAAGAGCGACTATGCTGTTCGGGACGAACAGGATTAAGAAGGGGGTAGTGTTATGTTATACAAATAATTAGAAAAATGTATGTTATATGATTGCTTATTCATTTTTTCTATTACATAATTTCACTCATTTCTAGCGTAAACAACTTTAAAAAACAGCAAAAACATTTATTTATTATATTTAATTGGTGGTGGTACGTTTTGGATGACATTATCGCCTTTAGCAATAAATCATATTTATAACTGAATATACCAGCGTTGTTATCTGCTACAGTTTTAATTTGATTATTATGTTAATAATAGATCCATAATTAGATTAAAATTATAATAATAAATAAAAAAAATTGTACGTTCATAAATTTATAGAACGGAAATGAATAATAAACAGTTTCAAGAGCAACCTCTTCTTGGCCAATAGATGAGCACTTAGCTGTGACCTTCGCAGGAAATCTCAGTGTGGAACACTTGACAGATTCTTAATAATACAAAAATCAAACATTTCGATATAAAATTTCATTATAATTATCATTTTCGTCATCATCATAGTAATCGTCATTCTCATTGTCGTTAGCATCATCACCTTACCATAGACATAATAGACTGATATCAATTTAATACACACCAACACAATCTTTCATATTTGAATGAAGTCTGTAACCAGCATGACATCCACATAAAAAATTTCCTTCGGTGTTCTCGCATGTGTGCTCGCAACCCCCGTTCGACATGGAACACTCATTCTTGTCTGCAATTTTTTTTTGATTTCATATAAATTGAACACGACCTCATAAATTGAAACATAACAAACGGGCCTGCAAGTTAACCTCCTTCTCGTCCTCTCTTCCCCTCCCTCAATCCACAGACCCCCCAACCTTCTTACCAGCGCAATGAGTTCCACCATATAATTCGTATCCTTTATTGCAACTGCAGTAGAAACTTCCAAGTGTGTTTGTGCAGATGTGATCGCAAGTGTCACTGGATGAACATTCGTTGATATCTGTTGCGAATGTCCGGTATTTTATTATTATATATATATATATCTATATATATATATATATATATATATATATATATATATATATATATATATATATATATATATATCTTTATTATATATATATATATATAATAAACATATTCATACATATATCGTTCACATAATTAGAATATTTTGTTTATTTTATTTTAAGATTGCTAAAAAAATATTGAAGAAGGAGTTAGATTCACATATGAACAAATTTATTCTTATTCTGCTCAGGAAAACAAAAATGTTTAAAAAAAACAAACAAAACTTCTAACCCTGACAAGACGTTTTGTCATCATTGACCTTATAACCCCTGGGGCAAACGCATTCATAACTGCCCCTTGTGTTGAGACAACCAAAACTGCACCCTCCCATGTTATTGGAGCATTCATCAACATCTGTTCAACATATGGAAATTCAATCAGTTCTATTAAAATCATCGGTTTCTTAATTCGCAAAAGATCATTTATGATCGTCATGAACATTATTGGTACATCATAGGTAATTATAATTGATTGTCCTTGTAAATGTAATCATCAAGACACTAGACATTGATCATTCTCATCACTGATGTTCGTTCAATGCGAAATATTGTTTGCTTTTGCACGGCTGTTGATTTTGTGTGTCAATTAGAAGTCAAAGTTCGTGTTTGTTCTCGTTAGCGTATTAAACTTTACCCCAAAACAAATTTATCAATTTGTTCATCTGAATGTAGGACATCCCCCCCGGACGTTTTCCCCCCGGACATTCCCCCTGCCCCCGACAGACTCTAGGACATTCCCCGGACATTTCCTCCCTCCAGGGCAGAACATTTCCCCCTGCTGTAAGATTTTTTCACTGATATGACGTTTTTCTGACAGATGAAAATAAATAAAACAATGCAGTAGTATGAATTTGTGGATTTGCAAGAGTTTCTTCCATGTTAAGGTGCAGGAGCTGAGGTTTTCAAAAGTTTATGAAAAGAAAAATCACGTGAAGCACTTTTGCCGAATGTTGGATGCCCTTGCGTAACTGCCGGTGAACGAAGTGGCTAGTTGGATGCTAACCCTAACCCTAATCCTAGCCCTAACCTTAACCCTAACGATAATAAGCGATAATATGTTCTAGTAAATCTATCACGTTTTATTTAAATATCTTTTATTTCTTTAAATTGGCATTTTTACATCGGAAGATTATTTGGGATCTAGAGCATCGAATTTTCAATCACTAAAGGATTGAAATCAACAGCGCGCGTTCATAAAATCAAATTCTACGCTTCCCAGCAGCGCAGCTGTTGAACGATTATTTAGTATTGATGGCATGATATTACCGCTACGGAGATGCAAAATGAAGGACACTTTGTTTGATCGTATGGTACTTTTGAAGAGTCGTTCCAGTTTGAACAATTTTTCTACTTCTTTGCGATTCAAATTTTATGCATGAATAAAATAACACTTTGTTTACATTATCCATCATTTTCCTAACCAAGTTTTTATACATTGTTCCGACACGCTGTCGACAGCAATCTCTAACCTATGTAATCTCTCTTTCCGTGAAGGATGCTTTCCGTCTGTGCACAAAAGAGCCCAATTACTACCTCTACTGAAAAAACCTTCCCTAGATAACAGTATTCTCTCCAATTTTAGACCTATCTCCAACCTCACAACTATTTCTAAAATAATCGAGAGGACGGTTCTAAAGAGAGTTCAACCTCATATCATAACCAACTCTAACTACTCTCTCTATCAGTCGGCCTATCGCTCATGTCACTCCACTGAAACTGCTCTGCTCCACATCCTTGATAACGTCTTTCATTCTTGCGATTCCAAGAAGGCCACTCTCCTCGCTGGCCTTGATCTCTCGGCTGCCTTCGACACAATTAGTCACTCCACCCTTCTTGACCGCCTCCACAACGAATTCGGCATCAGTGGCAGCGTCTTGTTGTGGTTTGCTTCCTACTTGTCGGGTCGGTCGCAGTTTGTCAAACTGGGTGGTTGCAGCTCATCTTCTGTTCTGATCACCAGCGGTGTTCCTCAGGGCTCTGTCTTGGGGCCTCTTCTCTTCACCACCTACATATCTCCTGTATGTAGCATTATCAGTGAACAGAATGTACCGTATCACCAATATGCTGACGACACGCAGCTTTTCCAGTCGCTCTCTTACCGGGACTCCGACTTGGAAATTAAGAGACTAACCGACTGCATCAGATCCATTGAACACTGGTTTCTGCACAACAACCTTCAGTTCAATACATCCAAAACTGAGGTTGTTCTGTTAGGATCCAGTTACTCGATTAAGGCTCTCTCCAACTTAAAATCTCTTTCCGTTGGAGAACACTCAATTCCTTTTTCCCCCACTCTAAAAAGCCTTGGTGTGTTGATTGACAATCGTCTCACTTTTGCAAATCACGTTTCATCAGTCATTCGTTCATGCCATCATCAGATCAGAGCAATCGCCCACGTCAGAAAGTTTTTATCGAGGGAAAACGCCAACTCCTTGGCTTGTTGTCTGATCTTGTCAAGGCTCGATTATTGTAACTCCCTTCTTTTTGGCATTCCTCTGAACCACCAAAAACGTCTCCAGAGAATGATGAATAGGGCTGCTAAAGTGGTCCTTGGAGTCTACCCTTTGGATTCGTCGTCATCTCTGTCGTCGTCGTCATCTCTGCCATCGTCGTCGTCATCTCTGTCATCGTCGTCGTCTTCATTCCGTCTTTTCAAACTTCACTGGCTGCCGGTACACTATCGAATTTTGTACAAAATCGCCCTGATAACGTACAAAATTCGGTTTTGTTCATCGCCCACATATCTTCACCAACTCCTTCACAACAGAACCATCCAAAGACCGCTCCGCTCATCCACAGCTCCTGAACTCGCACGGACAAAAGCTAACAACAATATCGGTGCGAGATCCTTTCGACACGCATCGCCAATCGTCTGGAATGCACTGCCAGCCGAAATTCGAAACTGTGGATCCGTCGCTTCCTTTAAAACTAAACTTAAAACCTTTTATTTTAAATTAGCCTTTGAACGATGCAATTTTTAGGTTATCCGAGGGCGCCTCAGTCGCGTGCCTTGGCGCTTGATAAATTCCGTATTATTATTATTTATTATTATTAAATATTATTTTATATCCATTAAATGCAAATTTGTCTTGTTTTTATTTTTTATTTGCATATATAAATTTGTATGTGTTTTTAAAAAGTAGTTGAAAAGTAGTTCACTACTTTAGTAGTAGTTAATAAAGTAGTTCACTACTTTAGTAGTAGTTAATAAAGTAGTCCACTACTTA
>OZ022243.1:18336497-18346497 GCA_963978895.1 Erpobdella octoculata | reverse complement strand
ATTTGTTTTGGTTTACAATAGATTGTTCGACATTACTTTGGAATCTTCCGAAGGAGCGAACGTGAACAGTGGTGGCGAAGATAGGCGGAACAACAATGAACTTAATAAAGAGCACCCATGGCCATATTTAGTCAAAATGTTCAGATTTGAATCGATGGAAGCTGAAACGTTCAAGTTCACATGCTTGCTGTGCAAACCTAAAGGTCCTAAGACCTAAAGCAACTACGTGTTCAGCATTCCACAATTCTCCGTCGAACTTGAAGAAACACGTGTGTCTGGATTATCTTATTCTTCAGTAGCCGATGGTGAGGAAGAATACAGTTTCTTCGATCGCAGAAAGTCAACTGTGTCTGACAATGAAGTTCTTATGCAGTATCTCCAGAACCGATCAGATGACATGAACATCACTGCTGGAAATGAGAGCTTAAAGAAAATGTTTATCCAGTTGATTAATTAGGGCAGTAGCGTTTGAAAGACGATCGAATTACGATAAAATAAAGTTAGATGATTGACGAATGATCATTACAAAAGCGACTTCAATACTTTTACTTTTTACTTTAAAAGTAACTTTAAAGTGCTGTTACTTTTTACTTTTACTTAAGTACATTTTTTAGCAAACATTTTTACTTTTACTTAAGTAATTTTTTGAGGCGTTATTTGTACTTTTACTTAAGTAATTTTTTGAGGCGTTATTTGTACTTTTACTTAAGTACTGTAACACAGTACTTTTTCCAACACTGTATATATATATATATATATATATATATATATATATATATATATTACGACAATTAAAGGCCGTTGTTATTGTTATACTATGTTATACTGTGTTATACTATGTTATATTATGTTATATTATGTTATATCTATATTATAGTAGCCCAGGTCACTCACTCACTCACTCACTGATTCTGTCACGCTTACGTAATTAGTCGTATAGACGATATCGATGTGCACCTAAGAATTTATTGCGCACAGGCGTGTAATAAAAGTTATTATGCAATTGTACCAATATACACTCTCAGTCCTAGAGATCAAAAGAAGTGGCGCTGCAATCGAAAAATATTATATGATGAGATTCTAAAAAATCTCAGAAGCAATGACCACTTCTCAACAATGGCCGTCAATTTACAGGAAATGTCGTGTATACTGAAATTCTTTAATAACTAATTATTGCACTCTTGAACTTCACATCCTTTGAAATTATATGAAATACTTTAGTAAATTGAAAACTTGAACAAAATAAAAAAATTCATTAAATTTGCTTATATAGACAAAAAAATTTTTATGGTTATCAAATCTCATTTTGTTTTTGTTGACTATTTTTTATAAAATGTATCCAAAGTACATCGTAATTTTAAAACCTCCGTTCTTGGGACGGGCAAAACCACTATGTAAGCAATTACGCAGGGGTCAGCAATCAGTAGTTGATAAAAACTAGTGAGCGCAGGCGTGTAATAAAACATATTACACAAGTGTACAATGACGGTCTCAAAGATCAAAAAAGGTGGTACTGCAATTAGAAAAAAACATATAATTAAATTTTTAAAAATCCATCATTTTTGACGGGCTAACTCTAGTTATGTTATATTATGTTATACTATACTATACTATACTATACTGTACTGTACTGTACTGTACTGTACTGTACTGTACTGTACTGTACTGTACTGTACTGTACTGTACTGTACTGTACTATACTATACTATACCAGTGGTGGATCAGTTTTTATTATTATTATTATTACGTCGTCAAATAGGAGGGCCAACGGCCACTTATACCATTTGGATAGCAATATAAACAAACCAAAAATGTGATTGTGCATTTGAACAAAAAGAAAACAAAAGTGGAAGAAAAAGAAACAAGAAAGGAGACGCAAAGTTCAACCTCCGAGTTCAAGCTACAAAACAAAGGCGAGGAGCAATAGAGAATGCCATGTAAGGAGACGCAAAATGACGGTTCGACTTCAAAGTTTAAGCCAAAAAACAAAGGCGAGGAGCAATTGAGAATGTAATGTAAGGTAGATTAATCAGGAATAATTTCCCAAATGTTTTCCACTGTAATGCCCAGAAAAAAAGAAGAAACTCTGTAGATATGAGAAGTTCAGTGTTGTTGACCTCCATCTCCGACACGATTCTTAGCTGTTGACGAAAAACCTGGCTAAGTTGTGGGTCAGGAGACAGGACTTGAAACGGGAAAAGGTTGAAGAGTTTATAATTTCAGGTGGGAGCGAGTTCCATGGGTTTATCACTCTATTTGTAAAGAAATGTTTCCTGATGTCTCTGGAACACCTCTCCTGCCGCAGACGAAGTGAGTGGCCACGAGTGCGTGTACTCTGGGTGAGTTCTGGAAAGCCTGCAATTTTACAGTTGGCAATACCATGTATGATATTGTAACAAAAACAGAGGTCATTAATCAAGCGGCGATGCTCCAGAGACATGAGCCCAAGACGTTTGAGTCTGATATTGTACGGTAATTTTTTTAGGTCGGGAAAAGCTCTTGTGAAATATCTTTGTGTGCGTTCTATCTTGTTTATATCTTGTTTATAATGAGGGCTCCAGATGGGGGAGCAATACTCTAACATGGGACGGACATAGATGGTATGTGCTCTATGTTTTCGTCTCTGAAAACAAATTTTATCTTTGTGGTGATATACCGCCCTGGAGGCAATCCCGTGAGTGATTTGTTCTTCACGGAGTTTGAGAGCATATTCGAAACCCTGGCAACTTACAACTACCAAATCATTATTACCGGCGATCTTAACGTCAGGGTCAACATCTCTAATGACCCCCACTCCATCCGTATCCTCAGCCTCATACGTTCATTCGGATTTATTCAGTCTGTCGTCGGCCCCACGCATACGCATGGTAACACTCTGGACTTGGTCATTACCCAATCAGATCTTCCCCCTCCATCTATCATCGTTGATCTACCACAGGTGTCAGATCACTCGCTTGTGCGTTTCCGGATCCCGGTCCGTAATCTTCCCCCGCTGCGTGTCGACGTCAACACCCGGGCTTGGAGAAGTTTTCGACCCAGAGCAATTCCGTTCTGATTTACAGGGAAGTTCTCTGTGTAATCCGGCGGTCTATGAGACGATGTCAATCAGTCAGGTTCTTGAGGTCTTCGACACAACCTTGTCATCACTGTTGCCAGGCTGCGCGACCGGCCCCTCACCCCATGGTTCGACTCTAAATGCGCTGCCTTAAAACGAAGATCGAGGAAGTTAGAAAGACGTTATAGACAAACACAAGATCCCATCGATCGCACTTCATGGATCAACCACGTGCGAACGTCTCACGACCTCTACAGACAGAAACAAAATCTCTACTGGAAGATGAAGATTGACGACAGCCGAGGGAGTCCTGGGAGATTATGGCGTACATTATCTGGGGTGCTCGGTCGGGTTCGGAGCAACCCGATTTCGCCAAAAGATCTTACAGCTAACGATTTCTCGAGAGCGTTTAATGATAAGATAAGAGATATCCGCCAGTCTACGTCATTTGCTTCCAGTCCACGATTCGACCCCGGGTGTTGTTCCTGCGACCTGCTGAGGTTTAAACCTGTGAGTGTCGACGACATTACCCGGCTCATCAAATCTTCACCAAACAAAAATTGTTCCCTGGACCCAATACCGACATGGATAATCAAACAATACTCTAGTGAACTGGCACCGTTTGTGACATTCCTGGTAAATTCATCGCTAGAGCGGGGACCGTTTCCTCCTGCCCAGAAAAACGCTGTCATCACACCGATCCTGAAGAAGCCGAATCTAGATCCGCTCAACACCGGTAACTACCGTCCAATCTCGAATCTGTCCTATCTGTCAAAACTACTGGAACGATGCCTAGCCGCCCAGATAAACATCTACCTCGGTGAAAACAACCTTCTCCCGATCTTTCAGTCGGCGTACAGAAATCAGCACTCCACTGAAACTGCTGTCCTGAAGGTACTGTCTGATATTTACGCTGCGGCTGATTCGGGTCGGATCACGCTACTGGGACTTCTGGACTTCTCCGCTGCTTTCGACACTGTTGACCATCAAATTTTGGTCAACAGGCTCCATTTCTCGTATGGTTTCGGAGACGTCGTCCTCGAATGGTTTCGTTCCTATTTGACCGATCGGTCCCACTGCATCCGCTCCGGAGGTGTTTTGTCCACGCCTACCTTTGTCCTGTGTGGCGTACCGCATGGATCCGTTCTGGGCCCGTTGTTGTTACTTCTCTATTCGGCTGACGTCCTACATATTGCCACGAAACATCGGTTTTCTGTCCATTCTTATGCTGACGACCTGCAGATTCACGATCACTCCCCGCCAGCGTCGTGTTCCGATCTGGTCCCTAGGATGTCTGCATGTATCAGCGAGATTGGCACTTGGATGGCGAGCAATGGCTTGCAACTCAATCCTTCTAAGACCGAAGTGATCTGGTTGGGCTCGCCTGGTTGACTCAGCTTCTGTCCGAATGGGGATCTGGTTATCGCTGGTGTCTCAGTCAGGCCTTCCACTTATGTTCGTAATCTTGGCGTGATGGTTGACAGTGGCTTGACTATGGAAACACACATCTATCATCTTACTCGTTCATGCTTCTATCATCTCCGTCAACTGCTCGTCGTCCGCCGTAGCCTCACCACGACTCCGCCCATTCACTCATCAGAGCACTCGTGCACAGCCGGCTTGATTACTGTAATGGTGTCATGGCCGGACTTAGACAGTTTCAAATCAACAGGCTCCAATCCATTCTCCGAGCAGCCGCTCGTCTTGTTCTTCAGCTGCCCGGTTGGTCTCCCGTATCAGATCTCATGCGGACGCAACTTCACTGGCTTCCTTTCCCGCAGAGAATTCAGTTCAAGTTGGGTCTGATGGTATACAAGTGCCTCCACCACACGACTCCGGTCTACCTGCAGCAACTGTGTGTACCGATCTCAACGCTTGCTGGTCGGTCCCACCTTCGATCGGCGGCGGCTGGCGACTTGCTCGTTCCATCGTCAAAAACAACGACTCTCGGCAGGCGCGGTTCTCCACTGATGGTCTAGTTTTTTGGAACAGCCTATCTGCTGACCTGAGGAATCCAGCCTTAGACCTCGGCGGTTTCAGGAAGTTGCTCAAGACCGAACTTTATTCCTAAATTTATGATTTGACGCGACGCGCTTTTGTGACTTTTTAAAAAAGCGCATTAAAAATTTACATTTAATAATAATAATAATAATAATTGTGAGAAGATTGTAGTTTCTTGAACGAAAGCATTTGAGGATAAGACGTATCCTGGTGAGAGCTCTATGGACAATATAGTCGATATGTGACCTAGATGTTTGTTTGTTGTTAATGAATACTCCAAGGTAGCGGATGGTGTAAATAGGTGATATCTTTTGCAAGCCGATTGAGTATGTAGAAACTGGAGCATTACAATGAGATCCTCTGATGGGGCAGTGGAAACATTTTTCGGGGGCTAGTTGAAGTTGCCACGTTTCACTCCACAGCACTAATTTGTTAATGGCTAACTGTAACGATACATTATCAGGAGGTAATGATGAGTACAATTTGATATCATCCGCAAATAACGTAATCTTCACGGAGGTATCTCGAAATAGATCAGCCACGTCATTAATATATAAGAGAAATAGGGTTGGACATAGTACGCTGCCCTGGGGGACACCGCTAATCACGTCAGTCGAGACAGAAAGGCGACCATTCACTTTCACAGTTTAAAATCGATTTGATAGAAGTGCCTTTAACCATAACAGTAAATCGCCAGAGATTCCATAACCTTGGAGTTTGACTATAAGTTTTCGGTATGAAACCGAATCAAAAGCTTTTTTGGAATCGAAGTAGATAACATCGACTTGCTGGTTTGATTGAATTGCTTGTGTCCAGTCGTTAACACACTCGATAAAGTTTGTACATGTAGACTTCATCTTCAGGAAACCATGCTGTTCTGGGGTAATAAGATTGTTTTGATGAAGATATGCGAGGATGTCTTTGTTGATTAACTTTTCCATGGCACGGCAAGACGAGGAAGTGAGAGATATGGGCTTGTAGTTAGCCACTTCTGATGCTGCTCCTTTTTTGTGGATCGGTGTTACATAAGCGGAGCTCCAATCGTTAAGCAACATGTGCATTGAAAGAAAAATTGAAGATGTGGCAAAGTGGTATGGCCAGACCAGTTGCACACTCTTTAAGTAAATTGTTTGGGATACCATCTGGACTCGACGATTTGGAAGATTTGAGACTACGACGATCTGGATGATGCGATCTGGGGTGAAATCAATCTTTTCAAGCGTACTGAATGTACGCGGAGGCATTTCTGTGCTTGTTCCATCATCAGTAGTGAAAACACTGGAAAAGTAATTGTTGAAGGTGTTGGCAATCACCACTGGATCCGACGTTAATGTGCCATCTGATTTCTTAACTTCCTGCAAAGGACAGCATATTGATAGCTTTCTATTTATAAATTTGTAGAAGCTGCCCATATCGCCAAGTCCAAGTTCTTGTGATTTGTGGTACTCGTCAATTAGTCTCCTAACGTTCCTGGAAAAATGATGGAAATAATTGTGTCCTTAATTTTCCAACCGACAGTCCATCTTCGAAAAGCCTGAAGTTTGTATCTCTGGGCATTAACTATGAGTGTTGGATAGGTTGATTTTGACTTTTAACAGTTCTCCTAACTTGGTTACATCTTGGAGAAAACATGAGTAGGGCATCTCTAACAACAGCAAGGAATCCAAGCCAGCAATCATTTACAGAGAAACAGTATTGAAAAACTATGTTCCAGTTAACTACGTTAAAATGACTGTTGAGTCTGGCAAAATTTGTTTGGCTCAAGCTAAAGCTATTCACGGAGTTTAGAACAGGGGTTGGTTTTGAAAAATTAGGCTTGAAGATAATTGTATTATGATCACTATGAGCAATAGAAGAAGACGGTTCAATGTGGAACAGAAACCGATCATCCGATAAAATCAGATCTAGAATGTTTGCATTCCGTGTTGGAAAATTCACGAGTTGGTGAAAACCCATCTCATTTATAAAGTTCATGTATAATTTGTAAACTTCATTGTTTGGATGTGAATGAGTGAGCCAGTTAACATCAGGAAGATTGAAATCACCCATAACACAGATGTGATTTCAAAGTATACTATACTATACTATTACATTATTACATTTTTTGGACACAGTTTTACGTTGCTCATTGACTATATAAGTGGGATGATTTTAAGTAATTTTTAATCGTTCAAAAAGAATCGTTTATTCTTTAACTCGTTCAGAATCGTTCACTGACTCGTTGAAAGACTCGTTTGCTGGTTCTCAAAGACTCGATCACGCCCACGTAACACAGATGTTGAGTCGGAACTATTCGTAGCTTGAATTAATGTAAATAAACCAAGCTTGAGGCTCTTTGATATTGGCTGGCAAGTTCGGTAAGCTCCGCCTCCATGCCAATTATGTAAATGAACCAAATAAGATTGAAAGATTTTTTAGACTTAGTAAATCGACTCAGTTGGATCATCTCAAAAAATAGTTCAAATTCGCCTATCTCTAGTTTTTCTGAGTTCACTGTCGGTATGGATGCGAATTTTTGTTTCAGTAGTAAAGGTCGACAAACTGTTATATTTGCTGCTTTTGAGTTTACACAGCATTGTGACAATGCAAATGGAACTACTGTTTGGCGTTGTTCTAAGTCGGTACAGTTTCACTGCAAAGCTCGACTAACAACGTGTGGATCTAAAATCATCAAGGTCCAGAATGAGAAACGTACCCACGACGGCAGAATTGCTTGCCAAAAAGACAGTGGCGGATATGAAATTGTTATAAATTACTAGTTGGCATCTCGTAATCACGTACATGTAACACAGATGTTGAGTTAGAACTATTCGTAGCTTGAGTTAATGTAAATAGTAAATAAACCAAACTGTCAGCCAAGCTTATGGCCATTATATATCTCGTTCTATAAACTGCTGTAGTTGGCATTATATAAACAGCTGGTTGTCAAGTCATTTAGTTGTCGAGTGTATGACCATTACGAAAGGAGTAGTAGATAGAGATGTTAGAGACTTGAGATGTTATAGTTGGCTGACCTCATATAATAAACCGCTAGTTGTCAAGAAAAACCATCAACTATCGACCTAGCCTATGACCATATTAACAAAGGAATGAGTATTTCTTATTCTAATACCATTTTGGATTGAAAAATAATTTCTACTTCTAAGTCTAATTCCATTTTTAACACGTGATTTCTATTCCTATTTCTAATTCCATTCCAAATTCAATTGCTATTTCTATTTCCCATTATCAAGAAAAAAAACTCCTATTTCAATTTCTAATTCAATTACCATTAATGGAAATAACACTGATGGTTACAGTATTAAAAATCATCAATAATAATAGTCACCGGGATTAAATGTAGCGGGATTAAAAGTCGCTGGAATCAAGAGTCATTGGGATTAAATGACGCGGGATTAAAAGTCGTCGGGATTAAATGTCGCGGGACCAAAAGTCCGGTATTAAATGTCGCGGTACCAAATGTCGCGGTATTAAAAGTCGTGGAATCCCGCCCAATCATGATTTAAGTCGACTTTCGCTTGTCGCAGCGAACTAAATATGGTATGCAGGCTTGGATGTAGGTTGAGCAACGTCTGACAGAGCAAAAATAAATTTTAAAACTAACAAAAAATTTAAAACAAATTGCCGGCCCCAGGAATCGAACCCACGACTTTCACTTCTCGGTTTCATGGACTTATGCGTTCGCCTTGCAGATGTATGAAAAAAACTAAATTTTGATTTGTCCAAGCAAGCTGAAATAAGGTATCTACATAGGTTTGGATAGTGATTAGACAACTTCTGATGTAGTTTGAACAGGATTAGTTTTTCTCAGCAGTATGAACTGATGTAGTTTGTTTACTCTGGTCGCAGCGACTTAAAATTTCATATGTGTGATTTCTGACTTGTTTTTGACTCGGTTTTTTACTCAAACATTTTTAAATCTTGCTTCTCAGGCTTAATTCTTAGTAAAGAATCAAAAAATAAATTTTTAAAAATAAAAATAAAGTAATTGAAAAAAATTCCGATAAAAAGAAACAACGTATTGACAGAGCTCTGGAATTATCAAAAACCTTTTTGATCCAACCTTTTATATTTACATGAAAGTTGTTTCAAGATTGTTTTGTGTGGTACATGTGGATGTGTGATATATGATGGAGGAAATTTATTCTTTCTCTCATAATTGGTATTTTTGAAAAACAATCCTAAAGCAACTTTCGTGTCAATTTATAGGGTGTGTGTGATCAGAAATTATTTTCTACTTTTTGGCAGATTTTTGAAAATACAAGAACTCTGTCAAGAAGTTGCTTCTTTTTATAACGTTTATATTAGGTCACTTTCTTGTCTGCTCGTTTGTTTGAGATTTTGTCTGTCCGCGAATTCCATACGATGCTGTTTTTTAAACATTGTAGCCAATAAATAATATATTACCACCTAGTGAAAAAAAGCAAAACAGTTGTAAGATTGGGTTTGCACCTAGCGAAAAAAAACTAAAAAAACTGAAATGCTTACCAAATTTCACCCAACAAAAACGAAAAAGTAGAAAATAATTTTTGCATAATAAAAATTACATTTTTTAAAAAACAACGTTTTTTTTGCACCCTAAAAAGTATAAAATAATATTCCTATAATTCATATACAACGAAAAACGTTGCGGGCGCATACAGGCCACAACATCAAAACTTTAGCAAAACAAATAATTATAAAAAAACAATAATGCGCCCGCGTTCGTTGTATATGAATTATAGGAATATTGTTTTATATTTTTAGGACGCAAGAAAAACGTTGTTTTTCAAAAAATGTATTTTTTATGATGCAAAAAATTTTCTAGGAATGTTTTCTTATTAGTTTATTAATAGAACAACTTTTCCTCTAATCTTGCTCAAGTTAAACCATTGGTATATTTTATCTTCTTCAACAGTCCACAATAACATTCGGCACATAAAATATTAAAAACTGTGTCTCCTA